>JAPQRN010000003.1:9351113-9374690 GCA_037367275.1 Coranthus polyacanthus | reverse complement strand
ACAGACAAACGGCATTAAAAGCACTACCTCCTTGATTATACTGGTGCGTTGAATCAAAAGCTTTTCTTACTGCCCAACTTAAAGAGCATGTTTACAGCATTATTCTGCTGTAGAATCAATCTGCTTGTCCTTGCCACAGTTTTCACAGCAACATAAAAGAATATCTCGCACAAAGAAATGGTGGGCCAGCTGATTTAGTAAAGCAGACAAATTGAAAGTGACAGTGGTGAGAGGTGCAGCAGTGATTAAGCGACTCTGACAGATACAATTATCCCCCTCCAGAGGTTAATAAACACATCTCCACTCGAGAATGTGCGATCCCCAGGTTAGGATCAGCTGCGTAACACCTCATGAATCCACACGCATTAGTTAGACCCTTATTCTCTGCGAGTCAAGCATTGTTTTACTCCCATATGGATTCTTGTAGGTTCCTGTAGGTGTATTAAAACTTCTTCTAAAAGAACAAATCATACTCTGTGTGATCATCGCCCCTCTTAGCCAATCACCAGGGAAACCGTTTATAAGACTGCCGCGTATCCTGTCTTGTGTGCTCGCTAATTAGAAAACCAGCCTCTGAAAAGACGAGCTTCAAAACACGTCTCTTAACAATAAACTGTGATGGGAAATGTCTTCAGCACAACTCAGTTCTTATTATACTCTTGGGCAAAAAGGCACATAGCTGCACATATTTTTGTTATACAAAACAAAGTCTTTCTCATCTTTAAAAGAAACACCTCAACCACAACTCCCTAAACATTTGGTCCAAAGGTTCTTAAAGAAAATTACTTTCCTTGCCACGTTTATATCCAAAGATAATGGTGCAATTTCATTGGGAAATGCTGAGAAACTTAAAAAAGCTATTCAAAACAAAAAAGAAAGAGGAGAAAGTACCAGTAATACTTTCTGCTCAAGCTGACCCACCAAAAACATAGTTTGAATAGAAGTGAACCGGTCATCCTCACTTAAATCCCAAACCTCTACCAGTAATAACAATATTTTACATTTTCATGCTTTTGAATTAACTCAGAAACAATGTTTTACTGACGACGACATATGAATTGTATGTATGTGGACTGACTTGATGATAATGGTGCAGGTTGAGAACTCAGGCTGCTGAAATGATTTCAATCTAGTAATGTGACTGAACTGCCCTGGGTTTCACTGGTGAAATACTCCTTTCTAACAGAGCGCTTTAGAAACACAACTACTCCTACCACATGAAAACTGGAACACAGTTTAAGCCACGTATCGTATGTTGGTTTTGGTTCCTTCGGTCTCTGTGACGGAGCAGCGCCTGACGCTGAGTGTGGTTCAAACACATGCCGACATACACAGACGCACAAACACGCAATAACAGACACGCACATTCACTCACTCTCCGTTACGCTGACGGATATGTCTGACTGTATCGTTTAGTTTGTTTGATCGACATGGCAGATCACCACGGACACACCTTTGGGGACTCTGAACACTTTTCAGTTTGTAATTTCCTTTCTGGTTAAAAAACACCAACCCAACAACTCACGCACTGTTCACAGACTGATCCGAACATTACCAACGTCGTGTCAGCTTCCAACACACTTTATTCTACTAAATTCACACAATGAGCTGCCATCAAATCATGATGCCAAACCATAACCTTATACTCATTACTTTTACAGATTACACACATTACAGAGGCTACGATGAGCTTTTCATGATAAAACTATGGAGTAATTATGATTTTAATCTTGGCTTTGAGGCTCATGATGCATTACCAAACGGCAACATCCAGGGCTGAAAGATGAAGCAAATGATGAAGTGTCAAAAACTGCAGTTACGTGAATGTCCAGCTGAGGCTGTCTCCACAAGCGAGTAATGTTTACAGGTACAAAGCTTTGGTCTCGAGAGTTAATTTCCCTGTTCATGACAACTGTTAAGGGGGTGAATTTTTAGCTTCAAGTAAAAGTAACTTAGATGAGCTGAGTGTGACGGTGTCTTCTGTGTGGACTGGCAGTGAGCTTGGCTGCTGAGTCAAATATTAGAAGCTTCTGTGAATTGAATAGAACATATTTTTAGATGGGTCTATGGCGCATCTCTATTAGAAGGTCGGTCCCCATTCTGTTTAACATCTCGGGAACAGTCTGACTTCTAATTTGGCACAAATGATCACTTGGAGTCAAGGATGAACAGACTCGATATTGTTGACCAAAGGTCAACTGTCAAGGTCTTCGGGGCCGTACAAAACACTAACAGACAGCTCTACTGTAGCTGTGGTTGAAAATACACACTCACATGACCGTCAGAGGATGCTGTCGTGAAGTTTACCGGTACTTAATACCCATCCTATTAGAATTAGAATTCTCGTTGGTCTCGTTATATTGTCAGTCAGGTAGCCTGTTAAGTAGGTCAGCTAGTGCTAAACAGTGTGTTTATATATTATGCAAAGTTGCCATTACTGTTACACAACTGTATGTGTTCATTTGTAATGTAGTTGGCGGTGACGCTGTTGGTCGATGTGGTTGGTGTTTTTGCTCTGCATTCGCTTGGTGAGACACCCCGTCTTGTTCAGCCAGTTCCACTGTCTCATCCAAATATGGACACTTATGTTTCTAAAAAAAACGAGATGGCGACGACCAAAATGCCAAACGTGAGACATCAAAACAGCCGTTCGCAAACCAAGGGGTGATGTCAAGGAGGCTTCGTCCACTTAATATATACAGTCTGTGTATTAAATGTTTAATAGTGCAGTGTTCAGGTATAGCCAGTGCTTTATAGATACACTGGAGTTTACACCACCATTACTTCTGTTTGATCATGCAGATTGAACTTTAAAGTGTCAAATACACTGAGATAAAGATGAGATAAACCGGTGTGTATGCTGGATATGACTGTAAATAAATCAAAGAGGAGGATGTGCGGAGCTATTTGCAGCAGTTGTTAAGGTGTGTGTAGCAACTGTAAATTAAGGTTAGGGTTAATGCAAAGGACAGCTCATACATCATCCCTTTACTAACAGGAACCTTGTCGGTGTCTCTGTAGCAGTCTTGATATGCGGTCTCTACTAGAGAAAAATGTGCTACTTTTTCCTCAACTCTGGATACTTTCTTGTGCTGGTCCATCGAGCTGATATAAATCTAGCTGTGGGGTGACACCTCATGAACTCCACCATCGTATACACTTGTGCCATCCACCAAATCTCCCTGACAAGCCTGCCAATTTTCCAATTACCTGTGGCGCCATCCGTTATCGGAGGGCCAGTCAGCTCTTAAATGGGAAACAAGAGGGGAGGAGGGGCCAGCGCATGCTAACTATCTCATAAAGCCAAAGATGTGCCTCCTCCTGCCCTGATTTAGTGTGCGTCCCTGGGCAGAGGGGTGACAAAGGTCCTCCTGGCCTCTCAGGACCTTCACAGGATTTCTCATGTGCTCTTTATCCCCCGTGATTCAACCCCTCAACCACCGATCATTCCCGTGTCTACCTAAAGGGAAGAAGACAGGAGTCAGAGCTACACATTTTATCCATTATACTGCCGTCCGTCCATCCATCCGTCTGTCTGCAAAGCCTCCTCCTAAAGGTCAGCGTAAGAGCCTGAGACGTACGCCAAACTCCATCTGTTTCTCTGAATTCCAGTAAAAAAAAAAGAGCACGTTTTTGTCACACCAAAACTTAAGTCTTTCTCAGCTTTAAAAAAAACACATCCACAATTCCCTAAATATTTGGCCTGAAGGTTCTTTAAGTTGTAATCTGAAAAATTACTTTCCTTGCCACTTTTATAACCAAGCAATTTTATACCACAATTTCACTGGGAAATACAACAAAAAAGAAGGAATAGAAACTAGGGCAGCATGATACTGGAAACAAACTGTCAGTGCAGTAATTTTTTTTTCTTATACACTGTAAATTGCAATGTTAAATGTTTAATGACTTAAACAGCTCTATTTTGGAAAAAAAAATGACTGCGGTGATTTTGTAGGGAAGAGCATCTGCTTAGAAAACTCTACGCTGAAGCTTTTTTTTTTTACTTTAATTCTATAGGATTGGTTTCAAAACACCAAAAAGCAAAGCAGTTGAGCACAGTGATTAGATTTTAAAATGAAATGATTTTGTTGTTGACTGACCATGTAGACACTGTGGTTGATTTGCTTTACTTGACATTGCACACCACCACAATGTGAATATTGCATATATCGCTATATGAAAGTCACACTGAAACAACATATTGTTCAGCCCTGATAGAAATATACCAGTAATACTTTCTGCCCACACTGCAAGAAATAGAACTGATCAAGAGTAAAGTCCTAAACATTTACCAGTAATGACAATATCTGTAATTTTCATGCTTCAACCTCCTATTGTAGGTCCTGGTAGGAGGGAAGGACATGGTCCAATGTCTATTGGTTTCTTTGAATTCCTGTAAAAAGCAATACTATGGCTGAAGACTGCTTTCTATTAGGACCTCCTCCTCATTTATCCACCACCGTCAGGCTTATAGAATGAGTCCACAGAAATTGCCTGCGCGCCGAGCAAGTTAAACTGTCAGAGATGGAGAAGATGTGCTGTTAATCATACTTGAAATGTGCATATCACCTGGGGAATGTTTTATATGGGGAGGGGTGTAATTCTTCATAGGGAGCCCATATCAAACAGTTTAGAGCAGTCACTTAAGTTAAAATTGGGTTATGTGGGTCCTTCATGTGTGACAGCATTATTGAGCTGCGCTCGAACATCTATACGGCATTTTAAAGATAATCTAAACGTCTTTCAGTGTAGGGGTATTAATTAGTTGCAGAAATTCATTTTCTGGCCACTTGGGGACAGCAAACAAGCAAAAAACACAACACTGTGAGAAATGATCATCCATTATATGAAGCAAATAAATGAGCAAACAGCTGTGTATGTTTAACACCTATGTACAAATACAGCAGACACAGTACAGACATGATAACATTACTACGACAACAGGACTCCAATATTCACCATTCTTTAAACTCTGGTTTGGTCTCCACCAACTAGTGAGAAAAAAGTATTTGGCCCTTTCGCTGCTAAATGCTCCAGTGTTGTTGACGTTACTGAAAGTTAGTAATTAGTTCCAGTTATTCAAAAGTAATTGAATTACTTTATCACTTATTGCGTGTTGAAGTATTTACCTACTTTCTTCATTAGGTTTACTTCAATTATCTTAATCATGCACATATAGACAACTTTCAAATTTGATCTACGGTACCCATACAGTAAAACAAAATACATATGCCTATTTATTGTAGCCTTTAAATCAAGTCAGTGTCAGTGTAAAATGAAATAATAACTGTTATATACTGTATATATTTATATATTAGCATATTTCAAGCTCAAAAAAGAAGCTCTTGTTGAACTGTCAGCCACTGTGCGGGACAGTGTAATGCATAATTCAATGTGCTACCATAAGGTCAGGTGGCTTTAGATCATAAAGAGGAAATTAGGGGAATAAGCTGTGGTTGTTTGCTTCCCTCTGCAGTTTCCATTAGCATACTGATTTCACGCATGACAAAAATAATGGGTAACAAGCTGATTTACATTTTGGTAATTATAATTTCATTATTTAATTGGAAAAATTAACTTCTTATTACCGCCGGAAGTAGAGGAATTATAGTAATGCATTACTTCATAGAGTGTTACTTCCAACACTGATATTCACCAATTAGCCTCCAGCGTTTTCCGTTTGCTGTGTTACTCGAATCAGCGACAATGAGAACAGAGTTTGTGGACTGTAAAACCAGAAGAAGAGGCTAAACGGCTCAGTGAGGATGAGGGGAGTTGCAGTGTTGGGAATAATTCTAGGTTGCTTTGTCACTACAAGCTACATCTTTCACATTACACACTATAGTTTGGTCAGTTTGTTTTTTTCGCTTGATTAATATTTAAATATCTAGGAAGCCTCTTGAGGCAAATTTGAGGAGGATATATGAATTCATTTTTTTTTTCCTGCTGAATTCCTACTGTGTGTGTAAATTCACTGAGAGAAAGAAAAAACTGTCAAATTCTTTGCATGTCTTCACATGTTTGGCTAATTGTTGGCTAAACAGTAGGCAATGCTTCAAATATGGATGTTGCTGGAAGAAAGCTTCATATTGTGAAACGTGGATGATTCACACACATGTTCAACCACCCCGGTTTCAAGGTGGGCACCCAAGATAAGTGTCACCAATTCAGTACGTGACTGGATGTGAAATATGGTCACAATCTCCCCGTCTGAGTTATGGCGCTGAATAATGGCCTGTGGTGTTTTTACAGAACATTATGATGTCACAGTGAAGTTGACCTTTAACCTTTTGGATATAAAATGTCAACACTTCATCATTTTATCCTATTACATTACATCTGTGTGAAATTTAGTCAGAATTGCTGTATGAGTTATTGACTTAAAAAACGTGCTTCAGGAGGTCACAGTGACTTCTGACGTTTGACGTTTGACCACCAAATTCTAAACAGTTCATCAAAATTGTGCCAAACTTGAAGAAATTCCACCAAGGTGTTCCTGAGCTATAATAAAACATAACTCTCTGTTGTGGAACTTCATGTGTCGCTGACTTTAAATGACAGTCAAAGGTCTCTGTGTGCATATTTATGTTTAGTAATTTCTACCATCAGCTGTAGAGACACGCAGGTTTAACAGTCTCTCATAAATAGACAGGCTTTCGTATTATGCGATTCAGGAGTCGGTCTATTTCATACTCATTGTTATTTATTTAGCCAGCGATCTCTCTATTTAATTCCTTTTTTAAGCAATTACTTTTTACTTTCATTTATGAATGAGTGTATACATAGACATATATATCCTCACGCTACTTATTCTGAACTGATATGAATAAAAGGAAGACATAACAAGTGAAGTGTTAAACGTTGGTTACGCACAGCAGATATTGTGTAATGTTCTTGACATTTGTAGTAATTTGCAGAGCAACCTGTAATTTAATTCAATTATAACACAGTCATAATTAAGCGTCTTTTAAACTGGTGTTTTTATTATGTTGTTTTTACATTTTTTTTTACGACTGTTGACTGTACAGCGCTTTGGTCAACTTGTGTTTTTAAATGTGCTTTATAAATAATTATGGTTTGGGATAATTATTAGTCTAAAGCTGGTATTGTTTTTTGACTGAGAATGATCCTGAACATTAACATTTGTAGCACGTTCCAGGTGCAGCTATAGAGCAGCTGATCCAGGACCAGGAGACTCCTGTTCAATCGCCGTGGATCAGAGAGGATGAGCTGTGGAGCCGTGTTTTGCATGAGTGGCCGCCGCTACTGACGACGCAGGCAGACGCTCCCCCCTGTGATGGCCCACAGGAGCATTATGGGATATCGCCATCAGTTCCCTCTGGAGAGGCAAAGGGAGGGGGGACGAGAGGAGGGGGAAGGTGGCTTTGTCACCCCCCCCCGCTCACTTTCCATAGGTTGACAGACCCTCTGGCACAAACATGTACATATATGATAATGAAATATCACATTTTGCATTCTGGTTGGGGTCTGTGTTTTAAAGGGCAGGAGCTGAGCCTCGTCTCTGTCGCGTGACACAGAGAACTCAGACCGAGCCCTAGATGGCAACAAAGACTAGCGCTCAGATCCCTGCTGCTTGCACGATTAATTGCATGAGCTGAACACACACGCACACGGGAAGGGGTCTGCTAACCGCACACACCCCTCACAATCAACCTCATAAATTGGGATTAAAATTACACTGTAAGGGAATCTTAATGTACAACACAGCGTAGGCTTTAATACGCTTTAGCTTCCTTTATCAAGCCTATACGGTCCTCAAAAGAATTAGCAGTTAATTAGTGTGACTGATTTTCTTATCATGTTTTCTGCTTTCACTGTATTTATTTATGAATGTGTTTTACACTGTGCGCACAAGAGGCTTTGTTTATAGTGTCCTTTAACCTTTGATGCGCACAGCACTTTCATACTTACAGCATGTGTATCTTTAGCACAGCTATGCATATTTTTGCTGCTCACTTACAGGTAATTAAAAAGCATTAAATCAGCTAACACGTACTTAACCGTAGTCAGTGAATTGCCTACAGTGGATGGAGGTCGTACACCCCCAGTTTGGAGAAGCAGACAGGAGTACTGGCCTAGAATCTAAGCAATGAAATGCTGTTGATGGGGGCAGCAACTACACATGTTTTAGCCGCCTAAAAACAAAAGGCCCACATACATAAATCACCATCAGTTTAAGGGTACATCCACACATGCTTTAAAATGAAAATGATGTCCATTCACATGAGTGTTCTAGCAAAGCTTCAGAAATAATCTCCTCCCATTCTGACTCACTTGAACTGTGACAGCACAGACCAGCAAGCTGATAACGCCACCGGACACGGGAATCGGAGCAAACTGCTCGAATGACAGCTTCATTCCTGTGAATGTTGTCAGGAATAGCACGATAACACACGCAGTGTAACTACAAAACAGCTGTTAACAGCGACAGCAAGGACAGAATGGGCTGTAATTCAGTATCCATCTTAAATAACAGCTCATAGTCAAGGATGAAGTCTTGTTTTCTTCCGGAAAGAGTCACGTGACAGTGGCAGAACAAATTTGGCAAGGACATAAGACCCAGTCAGGGCCGCCGCAATAACAGAATTTACAAAGTAAGTGGTGGGTCAGCAGCATCTGCAAAAGTCACAGTTGTAGATATCCTAAAACACTGGGGTAGTTTGGACGAGGTATAAATGAAGCAAAGGTTATGTGTTATTAGTGTGGACATACCTTAAGTGTACAGTACATTTAGCATATTTTCAGAGCTTTCTAACTTGTTGCCTTTTCTAACAGGGAACTGAAGCCTTTGTATTGCTCTCTTCAAAGTCACCAGATCGCTACGACAAAAACAGTATTTTTACCTTGTTGAACGTGGGACTTGCTGTTCTGCTGCTGCCTTGTTCAGTTAGTTTGTTTGTTTTACTTTAACGTGTTAGTTAAGATCAGAACTAACTCTTTAAACCAATTCACACAAGAACACAAACAGGTTACAGCAAAGCAACAAAATTTGAAATCTAGACTGTGCACAATGTTTTATTGCCTATATATGAGCTTAAGATGCCAACATAAGTGTATACAGCTTTCATTTATGTTATCTATGTGAAATTCCCATATTCTTTAACATATGTGTTCATCTGTTCACGGTAAGTGTTTGAACGCTGCTGAAAATATTTCAAAATAGTTCCTTGCTAACACTTTATTATTTCCTTTCTTTGAGATTATGATTATATAACAAGTGACTATGATGGTATATAGTGTTACACGAAATTCTATTATATTAATAAAAAACTCATTTGTCTTAAAATATCTTACATTTTTGGTAGTGTACATCTTTCCTTTTTCGTAAACTGAGCTGAAAGACTGAAAGTGTTCGTGACTGCTGCTGCGTATGCGCGTGGATCCGTGTGTGTGTGTGTATATATATACGTGTCTCTATTTGTGCACTGGCGTCTCGCTGCCATTCTAGAGATGACACTGGCAGAGGGTCATAAACAGTGGCTTCATTAGCCTGTTCAGGCAGTGCGTTACGCGCTACATTTAACCACCTCTGCCCTCAGCGCTCCTCTGCCTCCACAAACCAGTCACCACAAAGCACAATTAAATTTCATGACTGCGCATATTTGCAATTCCCATTTCGTTTATTACAAAGGGCATTCTTTAATGTCCCCTTTTTTTCCCCGAGAAACGTATTTCCATTTTAGTGAGGCATGACTGATACTGAGATGAACTTACCAGGCGACGCCTAATTTAATCAGAGGTAAAATGCACAAGCAGGTTTTTCTTTTTATTGCCTCGTCAGATAACTACAGATGCCTCAAAGAGGAGGATATATTGTTGGGAGGAGGACAGCTACTTTGCATGTGTTTTCAGTTTAAAGCTTTTAGAATAAAGCAGGGAATCATAAATACCTCTAGGTGTTCGGACACAAGGGGGAAATCTGGCTTCTGCTCTATTCCTGAACAGACGAAACATCACACAAGGAGGGACTTCTGACTATGTGAACATGTGTTTTATAAAGACTGTTTGGTGAATTTCTACATAAATGCAAGCACACTGTTTTCAACTTAAGGGCTTCTGATTAAGACTACGTGTGACCAATTAACGTCTGCAGTTATACTATACTTCCTCAGGCGGAGATGGCGAAGATTACCAGAACAAATGTAAAATACCCAGATGTCAACCTTAACGTACACGGTGTCTAGTTTTTTGTTGGATATTTAATGTGCAGGGCTGTAATCAATATCTGGGGAAAGAGAGGGGAGATATAAGATGACCATATTATTATAAAATTAAATCTCTTACGTTTTATCACAAAATTAAATCTCTTGATGTGAGACTTCACTAATTAATGTTTGATGGTTAGGGCATCATTGCTTAGCATAAAAACTTTAAGTAGAGGGGAATAGTTAGTCTGGTTCTGTCCAAAGAGGAAGAAATTTCAAAAAAGAAGCCGTTTCTCTCTGTTTCTGTTCAACTGCTACACAACCAGAAGTATAACCAGAACATTATGTACTGGCACACTTTATTTGGCAAACCGCACTCTGACCTCAAGGTGCTGATTACAGTGTAGGCTTTTCAACGGTGGATAGAGTCAGGCTGAAGGCAAACTGTTTCCCCATGACTGACTGGTAGAAAATGGGCACAGCTGTCTGCTGTTGTTCAGTGACATACTGTTCGTACTCCAAATGGTCAAATTATGACATTTAAGTGACAAAATCCTGACAGTGAAGAGAGAGAAGGTTGGGGTGGATGGTTTGGTTGATGAGGCTAACCAACGAAAACTTCACTGTGTTGTTGGTTGTAACAAGGTCCTCGCTTGAATATTTGAGCAATTTAAGGTCATACAATTCCAAAGACAAAACCATGTAAAACCTGCTCTTCCTATCTTTCCACGCGGCGTTCAGATGAAGAGAGTCACTGGTGAGTGATTCATGCAGGTGACAGCAGTGGGATACCTGCACAGTGACAATATGAAAACTACAGAGGAAACAAGACTTCAGCGGATTGAGGTCTACGAGGCCTTTCTGCTACAAGAGGCTTTTTGTTCATCCCCATTAGAGTGATTTATAGCCCCACTGAGATGCAGTCCTGCACACAAACATTTTGTTAAATTTACAGTATGTCTCTACAGTAATTGGGCTATAACACAGGTTTATATGAGCAAACCAGCGCAGCTTATTCTGGGTACAACATTATGTACATATTAAGTCATATTCAATAAAACAATAGGTTTTATCTTAGACTTCTACTCCTGATAACTGCAGTTTGTTCCATGTACCTGTGTCTGTAGCTAGGGTTTAGATTTGGTTTCCTTTAGACAAAAACATCTGAATAGTGGAAGTTTCAATGCTAACAAATTGAACATTTTATCCTCACTTGTCCTTTATTTTTAAAGCTAAATAAATTACAACATAAAAATCTAGTGTTGTGTAAAGTCCTACACTCTGTTCTCATGGTTTCTATAGTTGTCTAGTAAGTTACACTACTAGTTCGACACCTAAATAGTCATATAATAGTATATGTACATGTGTGTATTCTCAACTTATCCATAAAAAGTTTTATAACTACTTTTTTGTAGTCTAATTAGAGATTAAGTGGCATCTTCTCTTATCAGTCACCAGTAGAGGCACTACTTCATCAAAAACTATTGTGGGTCGTATCCATAGACTGTTTAAAACACTACTGTTTTGAATCCTTGAGTTTGCGATTTAGCTGTTGCCATCTTAGCTTTTTGGAGCCATAAGTGACCATATTTAGAGCTGGGGAAGCGCAACGGGTGGTGGGTGAGTTAACGCTACTGCTAACTTACTGACATGGTAAACCACTAAACTTCATGAGATATTTGTGTCACAGAATTCTTTGTTGGTCTTGTTATCTTATCAAGGTAAGACCATACATAAAGTATGAACGTCCTCAGTTGTGTTGGGTTCACTTTTAAACTAAAGTTTAAGACGTTCGTTTACAGAAAGAGACTATTTGTTTCTATACAAAATGCCATTAGAATATTGCATGCTTTCTGCCCACACAGCAGGAGCCAGGGACTTGTGGGAATGTTATCTTAACGAAGGCTCATAGCGCTGCTGCTCAGTGTGTGCTACACTGTTTATGGCCATAAAATACTGAGGGGGACCGAAAAGTGACCTCATGTACGCTCTCCGCTAAGAGGGTTATTAGAATGGAGCCAGGTTCAGAGAAATGGACTGTCGGGGCCACTGGGGACCCCGACAGCAATCACACACTCCTGTTTACTCCACAAATTGGCCCCTGAGAGGGGCATGGGCGTCTGTAGTGCCTAGTTAAAGTGATTGAGGTGACTCCCAGCCATTGATTTTCCCTTCGTCTTTGGCGTCCCGCCTGGCCACCCTTGACCGTGTCTTGTGCTCCCTGCAGGCTAGTTTAGCTGGCCCTGCTCGCCTTTAAATCACATTAAACTGTACTTAAACTTTGGCCACGTCTAAAATACAACCATCATTGATGAGGTTATCATGCTGTAACCACCTCATACGCCTGAGTAAAAACCTTCGGCCTATTGATTGTGCACTCCTTACGGCATTAAAGATTAAACTTGAATGCAGATAAGACATAAAGACCAACAAATTCCAATCACATACAAGGATTTATCTTCATTCCATACACATGCACCACTGATACTGATTAAAACAATGACACTGCTAATGAAAAATGGCTCATTGAGAAAGTAAAAACAGGCTAAAGGTTTTCCACTAAGACAGACACCCTTCAGAGAAGTCGGCCAGAAACACGCTCTCTCTGCCGCACTCTAAATACCAGAACATCTGATGAGTAATGATGCCTATTTTTCTTTCAATTTACTCTATATAGTAAAGGCAGCCAAGTGTGACACTTCATTAAGTTAATTAGGCTAACTTAATTACAGTTTTTCACAGGTCAAGCGATGAAGCTCCTGATTGATGGCGCAGCTCGCAAAGGTAATCTCTCTATGAATTGGAAATGACAGCAAAATGTACATTAGCTGAGACAGACCCAAGAAAATGACAAAGTACATTTGACTCCTACACATCCTGGAGTCACAAAAGGCAAACGCTATCTTTAAACATGGAACTGTCAGACACCATGCACAAGTATAGACAGAGCTGGATACTCTAAGGTCAAAGCAGAACTTTAAATACAAAGTGTTTGCTTTGTGAGTAGGTGTAGGCCTTTGGCTGTGGAGGAAGTGAAGAAAATGAAACTTTTATGGACAGTAATTTCAACAGTTGCAATCCTTTTGATGACAACATGTCTAAGTGCAGCTAAAGTGCTGCATCCCACACAAGTTCACAGCTGAGTACTTTAAACACTGCTTGAGCAACTTTAAGAGCTTTTGGCATTTCAAACCTTTTATGCAAATCTTCTGTTCTGATTCACCGTGGAGCCCAGAATGCCAGGCAGCGCTGCAAGGGTGTAAATAAAGCCTTAAACAAGTGCCCCATGGCACAGTAACAGGCTTGAATTAAAGGCCATCCGTATATTACGGCAAGACTGTCACTTTATTACTGAAATCAATTCGGTGAGGACCTGGGGCGACAGCAGGAGGGATGTGGCCTTGGTCAGAGCGAGGTTTATCTAAGCCAAGCAGGCTGAGAGAAACACAGCGTCTATAATGAACTCAAGCCTGTCTAATAAAGCCTTTTATTGCCCCTTTGCACAACAGAGGGATATGTGCAGCGGCACAAACACTCTGCTGTGGCATAAAGCTCCAGTGTTTTCTTGCAACACTGTAAACCAACAGCTCGTTTGTAATTACTACCGCTCTACAAATACCTCAACAATGCAAGCGAATCGCAAGGGCAAATCATCATCAAAAAGATATTCTGTTATTATTCAGGACCTCACAGACAGAATCCCATTTAAGGTGACCTTTAGCAGGAGAAAACAAGAGAAACAAAGGCGGTAACAAAAAGATTTCTGACAGAGGGTTTGTTTTCTTTGGAAGAAAACCACAGTGGGGACAGTCATTTTTCTATTATTACACTATTTGCATTTCGTTTGGTTGCACACAGCCAAATTACAAATAAACAAAGTTTTGTTGAAATCTCATATCTTCAAGTTAGTCAAAGTACTCACTACATATACAAGACTTTTTCAGGAACATATTGAAACCATAGTACTCCTGTTAAGTTGTTTGCTAGTGAACAAGCATTTCCATTATTTTTAAGAGGATTATCCTAGAGATGTCTGAATCCATACACTACATTTGTTAAATGACTCAAATGGCAGAAACAATAGCTAATAATTTAGCTAAATAGATCCATAAAACCTAACAATGGCCAGAAAGTGAGTATGAGAAGAACCCAGTTGCGCAGGTTCTTGTAAAAATACATTTTACTGAGCATAATGAAAAATGTTAACTGCTCCTAGCTGCAGCTACGTCCTGTAATGACATCAATGATTTACCACTCACTGCTGATGGTTTATTCCAAAACAAAACAAAATAATCCCCCCTTTTTCACACGATAACTACGAAGATTGCATCTAAGGCTAAATGAATAAGCGCTAAAGCACTTCAGTCTGAATATCAAGGCTTAATATCTGCATAATGAGAAATTGACTGCCACTGAGGCACAGAATGAGAAGTCTAAATGCTTTTTTTTTAAAGTAATCTGTCGTTTTAAACGAGATATTAGTTGTGAAATGCTTTCTTGCTTCACATCCAAAGTGAGAGTCAGTGTAAAAGACCACTAATTTAATCTTTAGTTAACCAGGTAAATCCCACTGAAGTTAGCAGCCTCTTTTTCAAAGGAGCCACGGCCGCATCTTGGTATATACCATGAAACTGGCAGAAAAGCTGACTTTGTTTCAGGAATATAAGCACGTTGTTCTAATTTTAATGTCAGACTGCACAATATTTCTCTTTTATACTGTGGTCATATACATAGTCAGACAGACTACACATGTTTTTATACCAGACCAATCGTAGCTTGTTTTTCAAAACCTGCATAATATCATGCTGATGTGTGATTATCTCCACTGTGCATTGGTGTTCTCCAATCTAGGGAGAAAGATGAGGGATTTGTTAGTTTTCTGCTAATGACAGTATTCACTGGGTGGCTGCAGTGGCTCTTCTATTTCTCCCCAGTTTTGTGTGTGTTTTTTTTTTACTCTGTTGTGATCTCATATAAAAAAGGTAGAGATGTTGTCATATCTCCATGAACCTTCCACCTGTTTCATACTACTCTCTGCTCTTTTACTCGGCCAGAAAAGGCAAACGACCATGACATGCTAGTCTTTTTGTCAGGATGCTACGTTTTGCTTATATTTGACACGTAAAGCTGCGGAGTAGTACTGAGGTTTTTAATCTGCCAGATTCATTTTGATGCAGTTGATATTTGAATCTAAAACTCGATTTAAATCCACATCACCCTCTTCTAGTTGGCTCGTGTTCCCATTTAGACAACGCTTGTTGCCTCTCTGCCACTACAGTGGTTTAATTTTAATGCTGAATAAATGCACAGTATGTGATTTTTACCACTAGGGATCACTCACTCAAACCAATCACAAAAGATGTAGTGGTGGATGACGTCGTGAAGTTCTGTGGGATCCTCTGAGTTGTTCTTTTCACCGCGACTGCTGAAGAAAATCTAGGCTGAAATAATGTTTGTAGTTGAGGTAATGAATCAAAGCTTTATTCACATTATGTTTAGTACAACATAATATAGCTTTAAAGTGCTAATTATTTGTCTGATTTATGCCCAGACTGGCATTTTTGCTTAAAAATAACTGAAATATTACAATATTTGCTGTTTTTTTGTGTCAACACACAAAGTTTCAGACAAGAGATTTAAACTGCGTTGAGCATCACATACTGTAAGATAGTCAGTGCCGCTTCCTTCGGATGTCATACATCTTCCTCTCAGATAAGAGCAGTGGCTGCAGGGAGCTTTGACTAATCACTTCCTGTACCATTCTCTGTAGCGGACTATCAGGCAGAGGGGTTGACCGCCCGCTATCTCTGCCAGCAGCTGAATCTCAGTCGCAACGATCAGGTAATATTCTGCACTTAATGCTGGCATTTAAGAAACATTCTCCCCCCACAGGCAAAAACGGTGCATGGCTTGGCATTTAAAAGCAGATAATAAAACTTTCCTTAAATACAGCTCTCATCTCAGAGTGCTTTTTAGATGCCCTTAGTGGAGTCAATTATCTCCCCACACTTGCTATTACGGAGACACTCTGAGCACCTTGCGCCTTGAAAGGTCTGTACACCATGCTTTCTCAAAAATGTCACATTCTTAACTGCCTCTCAAAATGTGCACCCTGCAATATTAGAAATGGCGTACACATGTTGGCTTCTTTCATCCATTTGTTGCTTAAACATTCCTCTTTATGTGCCGGATGATCTCAAATCGAATAGTAAAAATGCTTCAGAATCAGAAATCCCTCCTTATATCTACGAGCTACGCTTTCTAAAGTGGGAAATAAACAATTTGGTATAACCAACTGTGTGAACGGGCTTACAGTTACTGAACACTTGTGATCTCTGTGCTTGCTAAAGCACTGGAGGAAAAAAAAAAAAAAGCCTTCACACTAATTTGTCACGTCAAAACAGCAAACCTTAGTCTCCTGTCGCCAGTGAAATGTCGCCCTTCTCTGGGGAAGGGGGGGGGGGAGAAAAAGTCGAAGCCTGAAGGCTCTCAGGCTCGATGTAAACAAGTGGGAGGGAGGAAGGAGGACGGGAGCAACTTCACAGGGACAAGATACTTCAGAGAGAATGAGATACTGACATCTAGAGGGGCGGCAGGACGAGGGAGATGACACACAGAGTTGAGCAGAAAGGGAAAAAGTCACAAAGGAAGAGAGGGACCTATAATACTTAGTATTTGTCTCTACAGTAAAAGTTTAATGTCTATGCAGTACACATTACAGTAACTATTCAAAATCAAATCTTTGGAAAGAGATAAGGGTGGGTGGGTGGTTAGATGAGTTTGGCAGGGAACTACACCAATCAACGCCAAGTCAACAATGCAGATTCTTTTAACTCTAATATAAAATGAAGAGTTCTGTTCCTGCGAATGAGAGTCAGAAACAGTACGTGTCGCCTTGATTTCCACGTTTTGATCTACGTCTCTTTTCATTTTAGTTTGCTACGTGATATGACAGGTAGGGCTGGATACAAACTTCAGTACTTTTATGGCACCGATCGAATTGCTCAGATAATATCGAGTTTTGAAAAGTGCCTGATATTGTTTGATTCCAAATTTCAAGACCTGAGGATTAAATCTGATCACTGTCAGTGCATGGGTGAAAAGGGGAATTTGGTATCTGTACTGGTATAAAAAAATGTAAACGATACCCAGCATGAATGATAGGAGGGTGTGGCAACGATTGAGGTGAATGAGATATTTACTTGTTCTTTACAGACAGGATACAGAATTACCGCAATTTTCTGAAGAAAAGAGACAAAAACTACTATTGCAATGAAGACCAAAGAAAGGGAATAGAAGCATAGTACTTAAAGGACGGTATCATAAATTGTGTAATATAGAAACTCAAACCAGTGTTAAGATACTCTTTAATAACATGTAATCTACTGCAATAAAATGAAGCTCATATTATTTTATTCATGGTTTATAGCAGATCACTGCACTGCAAATATAAATCCACACAGGCTGATGCTAAAATGGCTAAAAATACAGAACTGTGTTGGATTTCATTAGAAGTTAATGGATAAATAAGAGCGGATCATGTATAGGATTTGAAATAAGGACTGCACACTGATCTGCAGTCTCTGTTTATGATGAGATGCAGGTCCTAAAGCCGTAAGACTTGACTGACCAGTTTGGATTTACATCATCTGTCCCTGCCTTGTAACAAAACACTACCAGCTAACGCTAACTAACAGCTTCAGATGTCAGGCTGAAAAAAAGCTGGTGCAGTTGAGTTAGACTAGTGTGCGGACTTTTCTGCTGTGAATCACTGGGATTATTAAAGTGGATGTGAAGCTGTACCTCGATTTAACAACTGGCACTGACTGTGAGTCTGAAGATAAACTTGATAACCTGTATGTTTTAAATCTGCTTGTTATTCCGATGACAACCCTGCAGTTGGAGCAAACATTTTTTATTCTTAACTATCATACTTGAAGAGTCATACAAATATACCTTTAAAATGTCCCCGTGTTTTGCAGAGGGATAATCATTTAGAATCGTGAATCAACTCCACGGTTGAAAAAAATGTTGTTTTTTTGTCATATTAACCAGCGATAAGCGAAGTCCCAGTTGATAGGAAATAACCCTCGATCCGTTTTTGGATATAAACAAACAGATGTTCACATCTGATACTGGAGCATGCCTCCTGGACTGATTCAGCTTTTCCTCATATGTTCTTCATTTCATGAAACTAGAGTTCTTTTATTGCAAAGAGCACAGATCCAAGCATAAGCATACAGTAGTTAGAGTCACAGTGCATCACTTTGACAAATACCATATCTTATTTCTATATCTTTAAAAACGTTTTCTTTACAAATGCACGCCATGTCAAATAAAGACATGTGGAACTGCAATTGAATATTCATGTTCAAAACATACTAATGATGCATTTTAAAGCAAATTTGATTCTTATCGACTTTTATATGGGGGCCACTTAACGTTTAAAGAGAGCTTTAACCTTTTGATTTTCTTTATAATTGAATGTTTTGTTCCTGTGATGCAGCATTTCCACTATAGCTTTTATAGCTCACTTCCACTGCAGCAGCATCAATCAGCCCCCATTTTCCACACAGATGGATCCTCGCGCAGCACACGACTGGTTTCCACAGAAATGGAAATGAGAATACATTTATCAATTACACAGAGAAACAGCCAAATATTACCCTTTATTGCAATGTAGAACAATAAATAAATTAAATGGCTGAACAGGGATGACATGATTTTTTAAAAACTGAATCCTTTTTAGGGACTATTTTGAGAAAGTGCAGCTACTGCACTACATTTGATTTCTTAATGATATTTGTAAAGAGTTACAGTAAGTGAAAGGATGCGTACAGTTACCAGGCCGTTGTTCGGAGCTAACTCTGTTCTTCAGACACATTAAGTAGGGGAGTACTGGTCAGATTGAACTAGACTGAAGTGATCAAAATCCATTTTCATTATCAGAACCCTGGGAGTTTTCTTCTTAACAAATGCAGTTATTGCTACATTCAGTGTGTGTCATTAGAATGAATTCTGTGTAATACAGGCCTAACAAACAGATTGAAAGCATTTACTTTTGGCTAACAGTCCTCTTCCCTGTTTTTGTCCTGCATGTTGCTTCATTTTATCAGCGTGTTTCCCCACAATCAGTGGAAAGGAGAGACACCCTTAAAGGAAACTGTAGAATTTCACCCAATACACTGCTCCTGTCTGTGAAACCAACAAAACAACTCAAATGCCCTAGGTCAAAGTTAGAAAAAGGATGGAAAAAAGTCTACCCCTTTTGCTAAATCTGCTCCAAAATGTAATGGGTTCCTCCTCTGCCCATGCCCTTCCCTTCCACCAGGTTTCATGAAAGTCGGTGCAGTAGTTTTTGCGTAATCCAGCTGAAAGTCAAACTAACAAACACTTAAATGTTGGTGGGACACATGCTGCTTTTAAAACAAGTGTGAAACACTGTTTCCATAAGATATTTAAACATTACTGGTGACTTTGATGTAATGGAAAGCACACTATTCTGTTTGTTTGGTTGCAACTGAAGGTCTTCACCTCCTTTAAGTGACATCCCTCAAATGCATCGTGATACATACAGTTTATACCTACATTAGTACTGGTGGAAAAATATATAATGTGAAGTGACATACATGTGTTGTGTTAGGAAATCTAAACAGCAATAGCCAGCATTTCTAATAAAAACAAAGTAAATTCACTACTGGATGTTTAATAGTAGTGTTAGCTTAGCTTTTATTTATTGCTTATTGCTTTAAATGATGCAGTGATTTTCAAGAGTTGTGTCATTAAAGGTTCAGTATTGAGCTTGTGTTCTTACATGAAGTTTGTGTTGGAGTCTTTTTTGTGCTCAGAGCTGCTTGTTTGTTAGCGTTAGTGGACTCTAAGATAACGGTAGCTAGTTCTACAGAGGAGCAGAAGAGGGGCACTGAAGAACTTGGGAGTGAGCATGAGCATTTCCATGGAAAATCACAAGAATTCTACAAAGAAATCCATGCACAGGCTGTTTTCATGGATCACTAAGCACTGACTACATGTATATATCTTCACATACAGCATGTTACATATTGAACCTTTAAACCATTCTATGCTACTAATATTTGCACAAACTCTATCTAGCGAGCACCATGGGAGCTAGCGCAAGCGTAAAACCTGAAACCTTTTTCAACGTCCGCTCTGTGAGTGACTTTCATTGGAATAAATTAGTCCACGTCTTTGTTACAGGTACCTAGTTTTTTAAATACATACGTGTGAAGAATGAAAAACAACATTAGTCCCCTCAGCTGAATCAAATTATAAAGTAAAGTATTCAGAACTTGCTGGACTGAGTGTTAGAATTAAGATTTAAGACACAAAATCAAGAGAAATTAAATTTCTGTATCAGTCAGTGTTAAAACATACCATCTAAATTTGTACAGGACCCTAAACGCCAGGAAAAGCAAAACAAAAGACAAATTGTTTACATTTTTAGTTGGATGTCTCTTGAGAGATGTCAAGGCAGGTCAGGACAACCCACATTGAACTCCCTCTGGGTGGCATTTTGTGACAGACACACATACTGTACACACTCTTACCTTGGAGGAGGATGTGTCACACTCCTGGCAGATCCAGCCGTATCCTGTCTGCTTTGGGGATTTCTTCAGCGGGGGGTCCAGGCACCCGAAGTGATAGCAGAGCCGGCACTCGTCACACCTGAGGCGCAGACAGAAAGGGCACGTGTTACACCTGACATAAATAACACCGCCGTCTTCCTTCGGTGATGAAGCCGGCTCAGGGGCTGTGATGGATGATGTCGACGCAGGTAGTTGTCAGTGATGAGACTTTGTTAATGCATTCTAAAGTCCCCCTAATCACTCCACTCCCTTGACCTTACACAGCCATTGACTGTCCAATGGTTCGTATCAAGCGGCAGATAAATACAGGCCTTGTTAGTGTCAGATGAATGACTGACAGGCTTCCTAAAGCTGGACTCATTCTGTGTCCAGAGGGTCACACAAATCAGAGGACACACACCATGTGACACAGGAGAGAAGACGACGACTAGAAGTTGTGGTGATTGATCAAATTCTAAAACTACAGACAACACAGTAAACAAAGCTTCAACCACAAT
The DNA here is from genome assembly GCA_037367275.1 of Coranthus polyacanthus. Classification (NCBI taxonomy): domain Eukaryota; kingdom Metazoa; phylum Chordata; class Actinopteri; order Kurtiformes; family Apogonidae; genus Coranthus; species Coranthus polyacanthus. The sequence continues at coordinate 9,353,420 of JAPQRN010000003.1, read as the reverse complement.
TACAAAGAAAAAAAGTAGTTTATGTTAAAATAAGAAATTTGGAGCTGCTTTTAGGCGGACCTTTTCAGAGAAGACATTCATCATATCTTCATTTATGCTTCATATTACTGGGTGAAAATATAGCACAGTACACTTCACTGTTTTAAGTTGCTACAAAACACGATGAAACTCAAGTAAAGCAGGGAACATGTCATGCTGCGAATATCATTCTTTTATCATTTCTGTATTAGACCGGCTAAAGAAACGGGTGGTAGAGTAAATGATCTTAGTTAAGTGTTATTCCTCTTTTCTCTTGTTTCCTGTCTCATCTCCACCGTTGACTTTTTCTAATCTAATCTAATTAAGACACAAACTGCTCTAATATACATTTCTGTTATTATTTATACTGCTTTTGGTAAATACTTCTTTCACTTTACAAGGGTCAGAAAATGGATTTTAAGAGTTTTGTTCTGTTTTGTTAAAATGACAAAATATATGTACCAGCAACACATCTAAAGTGCATTCATTAACATGTAACATGTTGTTTCTTTAGTACATGGAGGTGTAATGTACTTCCCCAGCTTCTTACTCTGCTGTTTATTAATGCCATGATGTGAAAGCAGTATCTGAACTTGGTAAAATGTGCATGGGCAGCTGCCATTGTCATTATAAAATCTTTTCATAGCTCCAGTAAGTTATAATGTACACATACGATTATAACTTACAAAGCAAAATAGATCCATATAATGACAATTGTAATCTTAAAAGTAACTATCTAATTGAAGTAAAAGTACTTCATTACATTTCTTACTACTACTACATTTCTTCACCGCTAAAAAATGTTATTTTAGAGCGTAAACTCCTGCATCAGATGACACCTCCTGAAATCAAAGTGGATCTGCCATGATTACCAATGTGTCCCACCGACATTTAAGAGACAAAAAAGCCACTGATGTTAATCAGTTTGCATATAACGGCTGCAATCTGTATATAAAAAGGCTGGATTTTAAAACTGACACTGGAAACTGTTGCATAAATCTCACTCCCAAACAGCAGACCCAGTAAAAGAGCTGAGGGAAGTCAATACCACATGGCAGCTTTATATAATACTTAAAGGCATGAGAGTAAAGATTAACCTGTGACTGCAGCACAAAGGGATTCATCTTTCCCGTTAATCATTTATGAGGCTGACTGCCCTTCAACAGGCTCCCCTGCCTGGTAAACACACACACTCCACAATTAGAGCCAATTATGTCCTAATCAATGAAGGAGATTCACATTCTCCAATGAAAATCTGATAACAGCGGTTAAAGCTGGGGAGGTCAACCTGAACCCGCTCTCTATTCGTCTCCATTACTGGGTAAAGAAGGACAGGGTTTGAAGACAGACAAGAGAAACAAACAGTAGTGACAAGCATGTCTGAAGCATTCAGAAAGACATTTTAGGATGGCACTCTACATAGGAGACGGCCTATTGATTTAAAGGTGACACCCTTGTTAGTAGCATGTAAACTCCATTCTAAGTTAGAAATTATGCTCAGACTAAGCAACATTTAAATGTCGGCACAGCTGGTGCAACCCAGAGCAGGAAACTAAAGATGCCAGAAAACAATTTTGGAGGAAAGTATAGCATAGTACAGTAGTCTACAAATTTCACATTTATCAATGTAGAATTGGGCTACACTGAAAACAAGCCTGCAAGGACAATTAGTAAATAGTACATTTCACAATCACTCTTCATTTGAGGTAAAACTGCACCACTGGAGAAGCAGATGATCCACCCCCTCACTCCCCACCGTAGTGAATGGAAAGAATAGGCCTTATTGAGTAATCAGCCGGTGATCACTGCTCCTCCACACTGAATCTGTTTCATTTTGTTGGGATTGAGCGGTCTTTTCACGCTGTGGTCTCAGAATGAATATCATGAAATCACATTAAACGCTCCATCCAAGAAGCTGTCTGTGCATGATTTATGGCAGCAAGTGCTCAGGTATCAATTACTAGTCCTCAACAAAGAAACCAGCTTTGTGTTGGATGTCTGTGCTGAAACAAATTAGGCAATCTGATGGTACCAGATCTGATGGCTCTACAGACAAATGCAATATGGTGGATGGCTACTGTGCCTCAGGCTTTGAGTGAGGCAGAATACAGAAAGAGGCTGGCATGCCAGAGGATAACTGAGCTTTGTTGAGCATCATGTTTTTTTTGATCTTTTGATCATGTCATGAATTATCAACGTGGCTCGTATCCACAAGTAAACCTCTACTGACACTGATTACAGACTTGTTTAAAGTGCTAAACTGAATATCTAATATTCTGTATCTTTGTT
>JAPQRN010000003.1:9335553-9349293 GCA_037367275.1 Coranthus polyacanthus | reverse complement strand
ACACACACTAAAGAGTCTTGGATGGGCTGAGCAGGCATATCTGCCTAGGAAACGATGGGAATTTAAAGTGCCCTCTGGCCACCTAGTGAATAGAAGACAAATGACCAAAGTGTGTGTGCTCCACTAATGAGCACACTCCTATTGTTGCACGCAAACAGCCAATTGATTTTGCATGAATCTCCAACTAAGGTGAAAAAGAAGGAGCAAACTCTTCAGTTTCACTGCAGGAGACTCTTGAAGACCTTCTACAGTCACAGGAGGGCCCTTTTTATGTAGCAAGACTGTGACGACTGCACACATGCTTCCCTAATTACTTACCTTAATGAACCCATTGTAATGTTTTTTTGAGTATCCAGGAGAAGATCTTTGAGTGTAAGCACTGCTCAGTGACACAGACGCAAGGGTTTGTGTGTGCGAATGTGCGATAACTTTGTTTTTGATCTTCATTTATCCGTTAATTGTAGTCTAAAGGCCATTGTCTTTTTTCGGATAAATTGAACACAGTTCCACACATCAGCGCCAAGGACTGACCAGGCTCATGCAGTCCACAGCTCCGTGAGCCTGGTAATAATTAATCACATTTTTGGAAATAAATAAATAACTTTCAATGCAGTCAGTGGAATCGGCTGTGTAGGTGAAGTGAAACCACACATTGAATTAAACGGGTCAATGTTGACGTGCTAAAAACCGTTCTGTCTGCCACATTAACTCCTACATGGAGGTAAGCTAAAACTAGTCCTCTGGGTTTTATTTCAACAAATTGGCAAGAGGATGGATCAGTGGATTTGTCCAAGTTGAATCACTGGTCAGACAGCACTATAGCAATAATTGTAGACTGGAACAGATACTGAAGTTTTTTGGATGCTAAAAAAGCATGAGGATTTTACCTTCTTCTATTAGCAAGTTTAAATACAGATGAATAAAACAGTTAATGAGAAATCATCTTAGTTGTGATATGTCCTTAATTATGTCACTACATTACATTGTTTCGAAAGGCTACCTGCTTCATATAATAATAATTATAATTAATTATAATGTTCAAAACCATGTTCTTATTCTATGCATCGTCTTGTCTTTTATCTGGATCCTGAGTTTGGACTCATAAAGTGATTGATATTGATTTATTCATTATTTTGGTTAATTTACTCAATTCCACCTTAGTAATTTGCATGCAGTTTTAGATCCTATTAACTACGAGTAAGATTTTTTTTATGCAAGACTATTACTGGAATTGAGCATAAATATTAATTTTTTGACACTGGGAACAGTAACTGGAATCATTAATAGTAGTTTTCCACCAAAAGTTAGGGTCCTATTGGTTCAGTTTAATTCCTCTACTGTGCTGTGATTCTTCATAACAACCATAATGCCTCAAAAACACAAAAGCCATTTTGATTTGTTTTATCCATTCTGAGCTTTTTGCTTGAGTGGATATTAACTCTATCATGGAAAAAAGGAAAAGAGAAAGAAAGTCTAGTGTAAAAACATGGAGGTGACCTGCTCTTTCTGAGGGTATAAAGCCCTTATTGTAAGGTAATGAAATAACAATGCTTCTAATTTTTGTGTGATTAGACACTAATGAAAACATAACTATGAATATTATATTCCATTTCTGCATTTACTCTTTGTCCCATAGCCAAAGAGTCTGCCGTTTTGAAGCCAATAGTTTGCGATTTGGTCATCACAGTGTTGGCTTGGTGGAGCCGGAAGTGACCATATTCGGACAAAAGGGGCAGAGTTGCAAGAGCATGAGAGGTCAGAGTTGAGCTAATGCTAAGCGCTAGCTTACTGACTCTGTAAAATGGTAAACTTCATCAAGCATTGTGTAACAAAGTCATTTGACGGTGTTGTTAGTGGAACATATTAAGCACAACTACAGTCGAGCTGCCTGTCAGGAAAAAATGTTTTATTAAATTAAAAAAAAGCTCAGAAAGTCCAACTCAGCAGGTGAGTAAGCCGTTATACAGACCTGTCAATCAAAGCTCAAATCGGCAGAATGAAACCAGAATGACTCATGGAAAAAAAATATCAATAATTTGTATTTTTTAGAGATTAGTTTAATATAAGTCTATGGGAGCCAGGGCTTTTTGGAGCTGGCATCCAGCGGCATTGAGCAGTATTACACTTTGGGTTACTTGCGTATTGGCTTCATTTTGGAGCTGAAATCCGTGCCTCTTGGATCCTCCTAAATCCCCCTAAAACTCAAGACACCGTACCTTTAAATGTCTCTGTTCTGGTTACTGTCTAAGTCACCTGCGACCACCAGCCTCTATCTGCTCCCAGTGCTGCCCTTACACACCCAGCCACAGCAAGGTCCTTGATGTTATCTAAGCAATTTGGCCCTGCTTTAATCATTGGGAAAATTGAGCAGACCCCCCCCCCCCTTTACCCTCCCTTGCACTTTGGAAGCAGACAAAATCCAATCACTCATAAGAGAGCTTATTGATTGATGTAATCTTATTGGAGGTGAAGTGGTGGAGGGGACATGATTGATTGCTTTTGTCTGCTACACATGTTGCTCTCAATTGGTGATTCGTGTCCACTTTCATCTGGTGTTTAATCTCTGTGTGAAGTTCTCAGATCCCCCAACCCACCTCCCCTCCGGCATCGCCCCCGTGACCCCTCCTAGCAGAGTGGGGCCGGTGGCCACGAATCTAAACTGGCTTTGGTTTGATCTCGCCCACCTCTTCAAAATATCTGTCACATCTGTGTCCAGGTGTCATCGAAAGCACAAAGAGCGTCCAGTCATCCACACGGCGCGCAGAAATATTCAGTGATGTAGCGCCACAACTAAATTAAATCACATCACACTGATTAGGACATCAATGACACAGTATTAGACCGAGTCAGATGGTTGAAATTAAAAATTATCTGTCTAAATGTGAGCTTTTTAGACTTGGAAATGTAAGAACATAATTCAAGCTAAGTGAACCATGTCGAAACAGAGAAAGACCACAAATCTTATTCCCTCTTGGACTTGATACTTTAATCAGTAGATCTAAAACATAGTTTAAAATCCAAGCAAAAGGCTTTTCTGTATAAAATCTTGGGTTCTTTTCATGCTGTAATGTCCTGTAGAGCAAATGTTACCCATTAAAAACCAAAAGCTTGTTTTGTAATTGTACACTAATTATACATCTTTTACAAATGAATATAACATATATCACAGAGCACGATTTACATGAAGTTTGTTTGCAAGTTGAGGCCTTAATATACATATGAATATAGAATTGTCACCGGTAGTTGATCAGCACAAACCATCCCTTCATTTATACATATTATGAGAAAAAAAGAGCATGAAATCAATTGTTTCAAGTTTTAGTGTTAAGTTAGGTTTGAAAAGGCAATTTACCCCTTAAACCTTAACAGCAACCCACATCTGTCACTAGCCATGTTTCCATAAAATGTCAAGCGGATCAGAGGCGAACCTTTGAAAAGTCATGTCATCAGAAGGTGGCGGTGTAGGCTACTTTACACATGGCTCTAATAAACAGAGTAGAAGAAGTAGTACATTCCATTGCTGATTTCTTTCTAAAATGTTTGTTTTATTTTTTCATGGATGAGGCTGAGGAATAATTTGGTCTCCTCATCGGTCCACACAATCAGTTGTAATTCCAGACAGGTTGAAGTCATGTCAGGATTTATTCAAAAAAGGTGTTCCCATTTCCCCTTAATGCGCATTTACTCTTTCTCGAAAAAGGCAAAAACCGAGCGAGTGAAATCCAACGACTTTTTTTTTGGGGGGGGGGGGATTATCTCTGCTTTATTTTAATAACAACAAAAGAGAGAGAGACAGGAAATTCAGGGGAGAGACAAAGGATTACATGCAGCAAAGGATCCAAGCTAAATTTGAACCTGGGCTGCTGTGGTAAGCATAGAGCTTTGTATGTTGTACTCGCTCTACCAGGGAAGCTGCTGGGGGGCTACAACTACTGCGTTTGAATGATAAATATGGGGGGAAACGCTCCCAAAAGGGGTTAGCATCTAAAGACCCCTCTCTGGACATCTCATCATGTAATTATTGCTCATTTAATTAGGTTGTTTTGCCTGCCTATTCTGATCTCAATCCCAGAGGAGAAAGTCGGTAAGGCATCGCTTACCATGTTCTTCTTCCCTTATCAAGCCAAAGCAGATTACAAAAACAATGCCAAACTCAAAATGACAGAAATGAAAGACTGAGCTAAATACCATTAATGATGAGGTGGGGTATTGATGCTTTTTGGTTTCCAACTGCTTTGTGCCCACAGTCATGAGTCCATGTATTGACAATGAGACTGTGGCCTCAAAAACTTCTTTTCTCTCCAGCAGCCATGGTGTCTGAACCCAAGTGGCTGAAACAAGGCAGTGAATTTATCACAAGTGGGCAATGCAATTACCTTGGGAGTGGCCACGTGACAGAAATCAATATGACACAAAGCACTCAGCCATTGACTCTCATCCATGACAAAGTGCGCCAGTGTCTTGCCATAGAAAGGAGTGGATTATTGGACTTTGCAAGCCTCCTACTTTTTGATTTACTGTTGGGTCACTGCTATATTATAAAAGAGCCATTGTTTTACAAGGGGGGGGGAGTAATGAATGGACTGCTGAAGTCGCACCTATGGAGAAAGCTTCGTCAAAACGGCTGCCTTTATTAGTTCATCTGGACACAACTCATTCACAGCTGGAATGGAAGGGGAAGGTACTGGGACTGAGCTCTACTGTTCCTCACCTGGTGCTTTCGATGGGGTCGAAGTTGCTCTTGTTTTCCAGCAGGGGGCCCCAGTGAACCAGTGAACTAGGTACAACAGTGGAGAAGTATTCAGCAGCAGCAGGTCTCTGCCTTCACCTCTGCAGGATAAACTCAAGCCATGTACTGCATGACCCGGCCAAAACCTCAGTCTACTCTACCAAAGCATCACTAATTCCTTAAGAGATACAAACAGCTTGAAGCACAGTGCACCTCCTTTGCCACAAGTCCATGACAAGGTAATCAATTAAGATATAAGGCGTGCTCATAATAAATTCTTTGTAGTTCAACTTTAGTAGCAGTGATTAAAATGTGAGGTTAGAGGCCCACAGTGCAGTTATAAGAGGATAAGACAGAAACCAGTTAAGAGAAGGAAGAGCCTGCACCTCAGGAAGCATTCGAGTGGACACACACTGTGGCGGAATCAGTGGGATAAAGAGACGGGGGAAGAAGCCGGGGAGTAATAGATTTTAGCTGCTTGGCCACACTTCCCACACAGCCTGAGTCCCAGCTCTTGTGTTTTCTGTTTTAATAGGGGGGAAAAAGGGTGAAGTCAGCAAAAACAAAATGCCGCCATTAAATCATCTCCCCGGATCTGGTGTCAGAGCAGTAATGGGAAACGCACTCATCATTGGAAAGGTTACTGCTTTCCAAAACCTCCCTGCTATCTTTTCTCTCTCTTTATCCCTGAGCCCCCCCCACTCCTCCTCCTCCTCCTCCTCCTCCTCCTCCTTCTCCTTCTCCCTCCTCTTCCTACATCTCCTGGCCTCAGTCTCATCCCTACCTAACCAGAACACAGCTGCAGCCAAGCTGATCTCTGGTCTGCCGGCTGCTGTTCGGTCCCCAAAGACCCCGGGTCGAGGATGAGGGATGGGGGCATCCACAGTTCGCCACGGTGAGTTGATTCCATCTCGCAGAGATGCCACAAAATGCTGCTGCCACCATGTTGAAAACTAAAATGTCTCTCTTTCTCTGTTCTCCTGCAATTGTTCCAAGAACAAATGCTGCCCATCCACATGCAGACAAAGCACTTTTGTTACACTAAGCTACACTGACACTGGCTTTTTGTAACGCTTGGTACAGCGCCTGTCCAACACTTTGGTTCACAACAGGATGTCTCAACAACTTCAGGCCAGACTGCCATGAAGTTTACCGTGGCTATTCATGGTCCATAGAAGACCTATTTTTTAGATCAGTCTTACCAAAGAATATTAAGACTGGCACATTTATGAATAAGAAAAGAAGTGTGGTACAGAAAAGCCAAAAATATGCTAGATGGTATGAAGAAACAACGTCCCTCTTTTCACAATACTGTATGTTCAACAGAGAGCGCTGAAAAGTTTATTTTCAAATGTAAAATGCAATAATTATCAGTACATACTTTGGTCCTCAATTCCTAAAATAACCAGATTTAGAGGGTTGCTTATCAAAATCCACTGATCTCATTGCTGGAGCAGACTTCTGATCCACAGAAGATGAAGCTAAATGAAGGGCCTGTCTGGACGTAGAGACAGCTCCTGGTAAAACATCCTGCCCTTGACCGGACAGGTTTGTTGACATGATCTGTCCACAAATATGCCTTTGAAAACATACAGAGCAGCAGAATGACTATGTTCTGTTTACAAGCTTTTCAGTATTAACTATGTTCATATGCCGGGGGTGATAAACTCTAGATTTTCCCTTGACAGCTGGCTGTTGAAAACATATATGCAATTTAGTGCTCAGACAATCATCTGTTAATTTCATCTGCTGATAGAAAATTATTATATTATTAATTATTACTATCATTTTTTTTAATGGACCAAACTTTTAAATCATCAATCAATCAAAATTCTGGTTTTAGACTCTGAGGACTGCGGTGGAATCACTGCTTTAATACTCTATTATAAATTCAATATGTTTGCTTTTGAGAGAACTGGTTGTTTAAATCAAACAATAAGTTGATGTTGCACTGTACTCCTGGAAAATTGTATTGATTCTTTTTCCTTATTTGCGTTTTCTTTTTGTGAGTAGAGTAAATGAAATGATTAACAAAAATACCAATAGATTAATGAAACACTGTGAATATGGTCTAATTCTAATATGATAAGATGATTACATTTTTTGAGACAAAAGTGACATTGGTTGTACATAGTCTTTCATCTTGTGTGTTCCTGGTCTAACTGCTCCTTTTCAGATGTTTTTTTTCTTTCTTGTTTAAGTCTCAAAAAGAATCTAATTCTTTGAGGAATTTAAATTTTTCAGTACTTGCATAAAATGTTCCAAAAATAAAGGTCAGGATATTGGCATTCAGCAGCTACAGTATAAAGCAAGTATACTAAATTATTCTGTTTGGAAATATCTACACTCTACACTGATCTCACTGTGTCAGTGGCTGCAGAAAGAGAATCCAGCAGATCAGTTCAGTACTGTATGTGGGCTGTATGGGAAGCAACATTTCGTCGGAGCCGCCCCCACCCAACAAGAAGGCCACTTCCCAGGTGATAAATCACAGATGACAGAGGGCATTACACGCACAAACGGACCGCCGCTGCTGCACCTTTAGAACAATTAATTAGCTGGCTGACACTCATTTATCACTGCGGCAATAAGGTGAAAAAGTCAAGAGTTTATTAAAGCTCCGCTTAATTTTCAAGAGCTATAGGCCAGAGGCTGAGACACTTCACATACACAATAGCAGCAACATTCACATTCTTACTTCATACAGTGTCACAGTAATACAGTACACAATAAATCAGAAATATTCCCTTAAAAGCATGTCTGTAAACAAATGAATGGATATGCAAATAAAAAAAACAAAAAACATGGTAGTCACTTCATGACTACATCACAAATCAGAGTTCAACTCTGTTCACAACACAGGCTTATGATATATAATCAAGTATGCGGGCACAAAAAGAAAAAAAACGAGGATGTTTGGCCTCTTAAATAAATACTGTACACATCATCACTACGTAGCTACCTGGCATTCAAATTCTACAAGACCACATCACTTATTTTCAGTTGAAATTCATGTACAGATCAGGGTAAATAGAATTAGTCATGCATCGTACTGTAGAACTGACAGGCAGTCTTTGAGACCGACTGGATATGAGTGATGGGAAAGTACTGGTCAGGAGTCAGAAAGTCATTCTGCGCTGATGTCTCATCTCTAAGGACAAATCCAGTCCGGTTTTGTCCGTGGACACACTCCAGAGAGGCAAAAAGCAGTAAACTGCATGGGTTTGACTGCTCCCAAAAGCATGCATATAGGGCCCCGGATAGACAACAGAGTGACATAAGAGGGCAGAATGTGACACTTGTCATGAGCCCTGACAGAGAAGGAAGCAGCTGTTGTTTTGACAGCACTGACTATGGGCCACCAGGGACGTGGAGACAAAACTGGGCTTCTTTCTGAGGACATGTCAGTTAAACTGTCACTTCGAGATATAGAGACAGAGGAAGACTTCTAAATGCCTAAAGACACTAATGATATTAGTACTAATATTCAAGTGCTATTACTGCTAACTAGACTATGTTGTTTCTACTACAGATGCTGTATTGTTGTGTTACCTCACTGCTACAGCTGATACATCAGAAACAGTTCGCTTTTCTATACACAACACCGACTTTTCTTAATACTTCTGATCCTGCAGTTACTTCAACAACACAACACAACACTCAAGTCAGGGAAAAGTCTGGGTCCAAGTGTGTCTGCAATGAACCGATTTCACGCTGAAATGCTCAGAGTGATTAGGTGGCAGATGACTTCAATCAATAATACTGATTGGCAATGATGAGAAAGAAGGTCAAAAGTGCAGAGCACCGTCTTCATACCAATGAAATCAAGTCTAAAGAATTCATACACTATACATTCTGGACACAAGTTATTACCTAGAGACAGAGAGAACATATTTGAGAAAGAGTTACTGTAGAATTACTGTAACTGTTGCAACGAGTGCAGCAGTTTAATGCCTTTTACAGCACTTGGAGATTTTGCTGTGCTGCTACACTGCGAGCAACATGATCAACAAGCCAAATTTTTAAAAATCATTTAATACAGAGAAAAGCAGCCAAACAATCTGAGCTGCCATGTGGACCATCAAGTAGCTTGTAGGCTTTGGGTCAACTTAATACACCAACAGCTGACACATTTGTACGGAAAGTTTTTATCATGAAGATCCAATGAAACGACCACCTGATTTTCCAGGAAAACTATGTCTTTTCCAGCCAATAAAGAATTTTGCCTGTTCTATCAAATATTGTGGAGGAGAAACAAAAAGAGAAGGCTTTTAGTAAGCGCAGTAACCACTGGAAATAAAAAGCAATGAGGTGACTGTCAAATATCTAGTCAAAGCTAATTTTCCTGGGCTTGAATGAAGAGTTATCACAAGTGCTAAATCGAGCCACGTTAAGCTGCATTACTTTTTTTTTCCAGATTACTTTTTTAGATACTGTCCCTGAATCTGATCGTAAAATATCTTGTTTGATGTTAAAATTCTGTTATTGTTAAAATTCTTTCTGAAGTAAAAGTTTTCTCCTGGAGTGAACTGAGCTGGTTAGTTTGAAATGGTAACATGACCAGCCATGTTTTTCTTCTAAACTTCTTAATTTTCCCAGAATTTAAAGCAAATTAGTCCTACTACTACTACAATGAAACAGTTGTGTGCAGCTGATTTAGACATCTATCTGAAGTCTGACAACTAGTTAGATCTAAGCTTTAGTCAAAGTCTATCTTTGTGAAACTGGTCCCAGGTTGTTCGGTCACTGTAATGTCTTGACCCAACATCTTTTTTCAAAAGAAACTATCACATAGGAACCAATGATGCCATTTCATGGACTTCTAAACACAATCTGGAGTATTCCTTGGTTGTATCCATGGTTAGCTACAAGGTCATTCTCTCTGGGTTAATGCTTTTTGAGTAGCCATTGTGGCTGCTTAGAAAAATGGTTTAATACATAACTTGTTGGTCAGCCTTTGCATAAATGCAACTGGAGCCGCAAACAGAATAACCCATCAATCAAGTTACTCGTAGTGTGTACAAACAGCGAAGAGTATTTTCAATTTAAACAGTTCCGCTCAATTTTTTTTTTCGCTGGACAGTTGTTGAGGTCGTTGCGGGCCAGCTTGACGGTCTCGTTCTTCAGCCTGACCCGACCGCCATTCTTCAAACGCCTCAATTAGCCTCTCTCTGTCTCTAAGCCAACGGTCATCTGTCCCAGTGTTTTATGGGAGGTGAGGTGGCTGCCCCGGCTCTCACAACCTGTGCAATGCAAAGATAGAAAGAGTCAGGGCAGCACACCTCTCACACCCCGACCAGCAACCCGCACAACTTAAATGATGCCTCAAGACCACGACAAAGACAACACAAACACGTTGGTATTCAAGTGGTGAGCTTTTTGCCACCCGTTTCCATGGTATGGACATGCAAGCTGTCACTAAATAAACGTCAACGAAGACTATGTTTCTGTTTTGTGTAGGTCTGATTATGCCTCGGCTTTCACTTTATCATGCTTTCTGTCAACACATAACCAATGATGGCTGGTTGTTAATTAAAGCTTGGTAAAACACTGTCATGTCATGTCAATTCGCTGCGCTTTGAATTTATTAATAAATTCAAACTGCTGTTACGTTACCGTTAATAAACTCAACACGTCATGAAGAAGTTTCACGTTAACATTTTACCAGGAAAACAGTGTGTTTTTAGAGCTGAAGGCAGGTAAAACAGAAAGGGTTGAGTTCACTGGCAATGATTTAACAGTGGTTGGAAAAAAGTAAAGTTTAAAAAAAAAACAAAAAAACCCTAGTAGCAGGGTGAATGATTTTCTCATTGTGGTAAAGACAATTGCACTGTGTAAATGCATATTATTGTACCTTGAATTTACATGTCTAACATGTAAACAAGTAGAAAGTTTTGAATTTCCAACAAAAGCGATTCTAAACAGAGAGAGGTCATAAAAAAATGACTGAAATATACTTGAATAGAAAAACTGTGTTGAAACTACCTGTCTCTAATAGAAGTTTGCTTCCGATGAAGGCTTGGTTGAGAATTTACCACATAATCAATTGGTAGATTGGTAATAAAGATGCGGAAATTTGTCATACATAATTCATAAACTGAGCTAATGGCAGTTCCAGACAGACAATACAAATTCTTAAGGGAGACTCTAGTCAGTCTGAGATCTAATGAGAATAGAGATTTTTTTTATGTGAGGGACTCATCATGTAGTCCAGATATGGTTTGTCCACAGAATTCCAGTGTCAAAGAAGAATCCTGTTTATTAGATGCCTGACACCTGAAATCCCAAGGAAGGAGCAGAATAAATTGTGCTATTCATTACACCTTAATGAACTGTGCAAATGTATGTGGCAGGTCAATATAGGGGCCCTATGGAGAAGATACCCTGAGCCCCCTCATTCTGCAGAGCCAAGGCGGCCAGAGCCTAATGAAGATTGAACTTTAATCATCAGGAGGATATGGCTGCCTCACGAGACGCACACGCACATACACACACACACACACACACACAGAGTGAATGTTTAATAAGCCCACCCCTGTTCCTTCTCTTGAGTCACGCACACACAGACACACACCTTCCTCACCTCACAAGGTTTTCGTTGTCGCCCGGTCCTTTGCACGTTGTGCACTCAGTCCTCGTGTCGTCAGCTTTGGGTTTTTTCTGCATTGCAGACTGACGCTGTCGGCGTTCCCGTGGCAGTGGTTCCTATGGAAACACGGCTGATTAGAATCAAGAGCTTTATGGACGCTTGTTGGTGGTCGGGATGTTAAAAGGAATGAAATGTTTGACTGGGGAGAGAGATGGGAAATTCACAGAGCAATATTTTTTTTAGAATAGAATTAACGTAGAATGACGACCAGGCTTAAGCTTATGTGGATTCATCACAGTCAAATGAAAACAGGAGCAGAATTTTGTTATGAGGATCTTTCAGATTAGTGTTGCTTTATATTCATTTTAATGTCCTCTAGTCTGATCCAGGGACAAAGCATCATGGCCACAGTTTCTTATTTGATATTAGCACTGGTTGATGCCAAAGTTGGAATAGTTCCACATGATTGGATGAAAGTTTATTTTCCACTTTTCTTAAGGTTAATAATATAACGTATCTGAAACCTGTGCATGGTTATCTTAACATATATACTAGAAAACAGCTAACCTGGCTCTATCCAGAGATCACAAATATGAAATTCCTCTACTGTCTCTTGGTACCTGTTGACATATACCACTGGTAAGAACAGGTTTTGGTATAAAACCTGTCAACCTCAGTGTAAAGACGACTAAAGCCGGTCACCGCACCTGCTGTGGTAAGCTACGAAATCGGCAGCTGGCAAGTCCAACACAAAAACCACAAATTCTTTCTAAATGTTTTCTTCTTTGCCAGTAATTATGTGCAATAATGTGTTGATTAGTGAGGATAATAGTTGAGTGGAGGAAATCTAACTACATTTCTTAAAAATCTAAACTTTTTAATACAAAAATGAACCACAGGATGATTGCAAATGATCTAATGAACACCTTCTATTAATGATTAACAAATAGATAAAAGATGAAACACGTCCCAGAGGGGGATGCAAACCCAGTACAGGGAAAAAATACCTATATCTTAAAATAGGCAAAACTTTTTTTCACATGTTGCTGTAATTCTTATGATTAGATGCGGCAAAATCTAATCACTTGAAAATATCCACTCAGTCAATGTACCCATCAAGTTTCATAAAGACTGATGCATCGGTGCGTGAGTTGTGCTGGTCACACTGGGTGATAATGAATGATTAATTGCAAAAGAAAGCTTAACTTCTTTCAATGCAAAAACCTGTGAAATATATCGGCTTTTCTACGACAATTCTGTTATTGTCAGCAAGAAAAAGGCAGATTAGCAAGTCTGTGACCATAAAATCACATTTAATAAAGAACCTCTACCTTGTGGAGTGGAAGAAATTCATTAAGTGGAATCAAAGATGGAATAAATCTCAGAGGTCTATACAGTAAAAGTAATGAGGTGTTCTATGTCACAAAAAAAAAACTGGAATAACTCTGTAAACAAAAGAGTCAAAAAGACAAATATGAGTGAAGACACGAGCGTGGAGTTGAGTTATATGTAACAAATATAACAAACCTCAATTTTATCCTCTCTGTCTTCACATATTGGCACCCTCTTCCTCTTCTGTCCTCGGGTTCTCTGTGTGAGACAAACATTTCACTTTTAAGCAGTGGTCGAAATCAGGATGTCAGTGAACATAGCACTATTTCCACTGTGGATGGAGGTGTGGGGTGGTGAGGAGACACACATCATTATTCTATTTTTGTCCCCTGTACTTTCATAGTTTGGTTTCTTTCAGCAGTGTCCTCTGACTGTCTAGCTGTCACAATAAAGATGAAAGTAGAGATGAGATGATAAAAACGTTGCTACGTATTTGTTAACTTGTGTACAACGCTAGAAGTCGACAGATAATGGATTTTTAAAGGCTGATATAATAATGATAGTTTGGAGTAGGACAAAGCTGATGGCCGATTATTCAGCAGATATCATTCCCACCCCTCCAGCCAAAGACTGTGACACTGAAAATGCATTATGCATGTCTGTTGATTATCATATTAATCTTTGACTTTATTAGAAACTGGATGACTGTTGAACTGAACATTTAAGTCAAAGTAACAAATACCTAAATAAATAAAGCTGAATCAATGAACACCAAACAAACTAAAAAATGTAGATTAGAGCAATTTTTATCTTGTATCTTTGTAAAACATCCTAGTGGCACCGGTTACTGGTCAAACTGATTAATCGGTCTATCTCTACGTAATACAGTTTGCAAGCAAAAGGGAGTCTATTTGGTGATTTGGTGCCTCTCTGTTGAGACCTGGCATCAACATGCATCCTGAGTGAGATCACAAGTAGGCAGCTCTAACGCAACATGTGAACGCACTCAAGATGCACCGATGAGGCGTTGAGATCTGTTCACTCAGACCACTTTCGGAGGTGGCAGTGTGAATGCAAATGTGTCCTGGGA
>JAPQRN010000003.1:9297003-9335453 GCA_037367275.1 Coranthus polyacanthus | reverse complement strand
GCACCGATGAGGCGTTGAGATCTGTTCACTCAGACCACTTTCGGAGGTGGCAGTGTGAATGCAAATGTGTCCTGGGACGGACAAAAAGAATATTACCAGTATTTTGTAGGTGTGGTGCTTCCTGAACGCACCAGATTGACCTTCCTACCACTTTTTCCACTGTGAATATATAGTAGAATATTTGAAGTTTTCATAATCCACTTTAAATCCATGAGGCTTTTAGCCGCCTGAACATTCAATCATCACTAAAGCGCACTGTACGTCATGCAACGGAACCTATAAAACAAACGGAAAGTACGTCATATCAACACTTAAGGTGCACTGATAGATTTCACGTCAATTCATGCATTGAATAACAAGCGAGAAAACGTGCACCTTAAAAGTTGCCACCGCAGCCTCTGAGCCGCACAGTGAATTTAATCTGCACTGAAACATTACAAAGCTAGTCTGTTAAAAGCTTGTGCTGCCTCCACAATGCTGCGTGTAATGAAAACCTGCACTGTATTTTAGGCTATAGTTGTAGTCAAGTTGTGATGGGATCACCAAAAACTTATGTTAATGCCAGGTCTGAACAAGGCCTCTGATTGGTGCCATTAGCAACCAGAGAGGCAGACTGAGGCGCATTACTTGTACTTACATTATTAGTACTTCTACATCCTCTACAGCGCGGTAAATAATCTTTTCAATTATCGTATAATGCACTCAAATTTGACAAATTTTACACACACCTTCTCATTCCATAGTTTTTATTTGTTTGCTATTTTCTACATAGTAAATGAACACTTAAGGAACTTGTTCGATGAGTTGTTCCAGCCATTATAAGGAATACTACATAGTGGAATAGGGCTATTTGCTGTATAGCAATGTTGCCTCAGCTCAACAAAACTGATTAAAATGCAAGATAATGTATTCCACCAAATACATTTTGACAGTGCACGACTGAAAAACAGGTTCACAAAGCTGGTATGTGTGCCAAAGAATAGAAAAATTAAAACATATTTTGCTTTGTAATTCTATGTTGGTTCACACATTAAATACATCTTACTTTTCTTCCTGTTAATAAAGAATCCTTCACTTCACTACATTCCTCAGACTTCATGAAAAACACGTCTGAACAGCCAGGCTGACTCACAGCTCGGCACGCTGTGACACTAAACGTCACTGCCGAACATGCCAGAGCTCCAATCGCATTCTTTCTTTGGAAGTTCCCTCAGACTTTGATGAAGGTGTAGCGAACACTCCCATCTCCTATATGGGTGTGAAGAGTTTTTCCACACTCCTTACAGAAGACCGAGTGGAGCATAAAAGGAAATAAATTCAAACATCTCCTTCTTGTTGCTAGCAAACGAGTGCTGGGGAGGGTTTAAAAGGGGAAGAAAAATCGACAACATATTTAAACAGATTGTGAAAACAATTCCATCTGTCGCCTTTGGCTCGCCACCACTTGCCAGATGGAGCACTTATCATTAAGAATGCTAACTGCAAGAATGCTGCCAATTGGCTCTTGCAGACCTCCACTATTTCTCCTGCGAATGCACCACCAAAAAAAGTACTGGCTTTATTTAATAATTTTTGCATTAAAGAAGTGTCTGTTAAGGTAATCTATAAGGCCAGGGAGACCAGAGTGCAGCTGAGCTCAACGTCAGCTGAAAAACACTCAGCCACACAGCTAATCTCAGGCGCTGCTCAGGTGAGGAAATTAAAGCTGCAGGCAGTTTATAAGTCCCGGGCAAAATCAATCTTTTAATTAAGTACATCAGTGCATCTTTAACAAGCATGAATCATTTCACACAGGATTAGAGAAATTAACAGAGCATAGGAACTGGTAGTAACTAGATATATTAACTTAATTGTTATAATTTACTGCTGATTAATGGCATATGTTTATATGTAGGGTTTCAATGTTAGCACTGTGGTGGGCTGCTGGCAGTAGTAAATCATGCCCCATTAGGGGGAGCATTTTATCACCATCTCCCACTTCACACCCTAAATTCCACTTTAAATTTCTCCTCAAAGCATAGACGTTTAAATGGATATAGTAGCTATGAATTTTTTTAATGCCTACCTTTCCATGAAAATGTACCCTTAGTGTAACTAAATTTGATTTTTGACAGAACTAAAGAACCTTACCTGTCAAAGTTAAAACAAGCATCAAAATTAAATGAAAAATATATAGTTAATTCATTAAATACAAATATTTAGAAGGTGTTCCCTGGCAGTAGTTTGCAGTTTTAAAGTTTTGCTCTTGTTCGGAAGAGCACATTTCACATTTCTCCCTAAATAAAGCTTGAAAAAAATAGAGCCTGCGAAGGTACACAAGATTTTGTTTGATTTTAAAAAGCTTTGTGTTCCCAATGTGTGTAAGGTGTATGTGCATTCAAAGTAGCAACTTTAAAAATCTTGTTAAAATGATTCATTTACAGTTTCTGTTACAGGTTATTTAAACCTTATAGGTTAGGCTGTCCTTGAGCTGGTTCCTTCTCATCTTTGTACTTACATGTGTAAAAACCCAAATCAATATGGTCTGTGCAGTTGACGGTCCCCTGAGTTAAGAGTTTGGCAAACACAAAAAAAAAAAGCATTAGGATACACTGCCCCTTCTTCTGGAATAATTTACAGAAGGACCTGAAACTGTCAGAGCTGCTTACGATGGAGTCATTGAAGACAATTTTAAAGGACTGAGAAAATAGAACTTTTATATAATAGTATTCTCAATGTGACTGCTCCTAAATTGAAACTGTTTTAGAACTTGTACTTGTTTTATCCATGTTTTTTTAATGCATATAACACAATATTGTATTCACATTTGTAGTGTGTGAAAGCTGTTTATTATGAGGTTTGTATTTATTGTTGTAACAATATTTATGCTGCTCTTTTGACCAGGTCCACTTGAAAAAGAGACTTTCATCTCAATGAGACTTTTACCTGGTTAAGTAATATATAGTAAAAAAATATATAGTAAAAAAAAAAAGTCATATCTACACAGAGGTGGAAAGTTACAAAGTACAAATACTTCATTACTGTATGTAAGCACAGTTTTCAGGTATCTATACTTTTGAGTATTCATTTTTCATTCATTACTGCTGACAGAGAGCTATGATCGGTATTAAAAGTGGTCCATAATGAGTGCAGACAGATCCCTGGTCAGGTTCTTTCAAATCCCACATTCACAAACAAACAGATGTCTGTTAATGGACTGTCCTCAGAGTCTGAGATCGTCTCAATCTGTAGCAGGGCAGTGTAAAACCAGGCAGAGCGTGCTTTGGAGCATTAATTTTACAGCTGCGACATAAGATACATGCTAAATAAAATTCAGTTAACAGGTTGACTTTAAAGGTTCTCCTCCAACAGGCACTACCTACAACAAGGCATGAATAACAGCCAGGAGCTTCATGATGGTGGCACTGGGCCATGTTAGGCCTTTCAGTTAAATTTAAATGCGTGTATGTGCACACACACCCTCCTTTCTGACGTACGAACTCATACGCACACACACACGGCAGCCGTGGAGGCCAGCAGGAGGTCGATTAGCCAGTCCTGATAAATTGAAACATGGCTTTAGAGAAGTGCCAGCACTTGGGTGCCCTGGTAAAAGCATTAAAAATGCAAAGCAGGGCCCTTTTAGCGCCTGCCATTGCACGCCTTGCATTTGAAGATAAATGCTGCAGTGAAGTGCCTCGCCCGAGTGGCTGTGAGAAAAATCAGAAAGCTGCTTAATCCCTGAGAGCTCCGGCAGGGTCCTCGGCACATGTCTAGGCCCAGGGTTTCCAAACCTGAACAAAAAAAAAAACACATTAACCCGGAGTGGCACTGAGCTCCTCTGCTCCACTATTTCCCCTCTAAGACAGATAGAGGAGTGGCTGAGACAGTCCTCTTTCTCTTGTTCATTTCTCTATTTGTAACAGAGACCTGTAGTCGGGGGTGGATTCAGTTGTGTCCGCTTTGCTGTGAGCAGCCACACTCACAAGAAGAAGAAAGTTCTCTCAAATCCCAAGGGATTGGCAGAGGTCAGATATTGACAGTGGAAAAACAAAAGAGGAGTGAAAGACCTCCTCCACCACCAAGCTGTCAGATATCAATCTTCAGTGTTTCTTGAGGGAGTGGGGAGTCAGCTCTGTATCACAGGAACAGAGCATGGTGGGTACAGATAAGTAGGATCCAGTGAGGGGAGGAGAAAGGCTTCTCTCACAGCTGACACAAAATGTGACACCACAGAACACAGTCCATATACTATGAATTTATATAGCCAAAGGAAAAAGTAAAACAGCAAGAGGATTTAAAGCTGGAATGAGAGGAAATGCTCAAATATCTATAAGGCCTGTGTCTGAAAGAAATTATATTGGTATATTAAAGGAGCTACTTGGAAGATTTCTACTTTTAAATATTCAAAAATGACCAAAAGTGATCTGTGAAGAAAGGACAATTTTGACGCTATGCCAAAATTGTCATTGTATTGTATTGCAGAGATCTATACTGAACTTTCAGCCAGGCCTGCTCCACCCTCTTATCCAAATACGGTCCCTTCTGGCTGCAAAAAGCCAAGATAGCAACAGTCAAAATATCCGCAAACCAATGGGTGATGTCACAGCGGCTGCGTCCACTTTTTTTATACAGTGTATGGGAACTGGTGTATTAACATCTGCCAGTCTAAACTGCTTCTGCTGACACTTTGCTCTCCTTCAGGTCCTGCGGGTAATGACCAAACAGCTCCCTTTGTGGATTTAATGGGACATGCTGAGTAAGTGAGTTAGCCACAAGACATTTCCCTGATGCACTACATGTTTAAAAGTCATTTACAGATAACTGTCATTACTCTGATATTCACCTGCATTTGCGTCCTCCCCAAGCTTTGGTGATTTTAATTTAATAGCAGTACACTACACAAATCCTGTGATTATTCTTCATAATGGCACCATTACTTCAAAAGCAGACTCAGATTCAGAGGAATGGGCTTTTAAAAGGTACTGCCTTTGCATACTTCTAATATTTTTAAATCAATTAAACCTCTCTCCAGAAACCAGACGAACCAAAATAAAGTCTTGCTTTATTCACAAGAATGTGACTGCTGGACTGATTTCAAACTTCCCTCTTATTTGTCTAAATGTTTTCCTTTTTTGCCTCATTCTCTTTGGTCTGATCAAAGTGATTGAGTGAGTGATGTAACTGAGAGCCATTTATACCCTTCAGACGGAAATATTTCCACCTTGAGTAAATGTTTAAACAAGAGCAAATCAGTGTCAAACTGCCTTCTGTGACAGAAGTCCTGCTGGTAACAGCCATTTACTAGCGCTCAAGGGAACATGCTATCACCTTCTGCAACTTTCTGATAACCTTAAATAGAGTGTAAGTCTAATGAGAACTTGAGTTAATTGTTTTGTAATCTAATGACAACTCAAGTTAATTATTTGTAATCAATAGAGATCAATCAATTAGCCTGCATTGCCAACAGAGACACTCTAATTGGAGAGGACGAGGTGGGAATATAAACTTTGTCACAGAAATAATTTTTAGCTGTAACAAAAGCAGCTTTAGTTAGCAGTATGCAAAAGACATTTTGTGTATCCAGTGTGTCGATACACACCGTGCCCCTCACTTGATGTTTCTTGGGCTCTGGCGACATCTCCTGTGGGATGAATTTGATCGGTCCTTTGATCTGCCTCCTGGACCTCTTGGTGCCATCGGGTAGCGTCTCCATGGCGATATCGGCCTCGTCGCTGCTGGCCTGGTCACACTCGGAACATTGCCTGAGGAAGAGGAAGAGGGCTCCTCTCACTGAACTGTATCGACTTTTGTATTAGAGGTTCAAATCTTTAGTCTGTACTGTACAGAAACAGTACAGTACAGTTCATTGCTTTTTTCTAATCAAAATGGGAAAAACAAGAGCAACACAAAAGGGCTAAAAGGAAATCATTTAAATCTAAATGGATTATCGCGTATGTTGACTTCATTAGATTTGTTTCACATTTCTTTAAGCTATTTTCGAAATACTGTACTAATATAGGTTACACAATTGTTTAAAAAATCCATAGTTTTCAGTCAACTGACAATAAAAAATAACAAAAGAATGACAAAAAAAAGCACATACAAACCCTCCACAAACCTCGGAAAAACCTTGAAAATGTAATCACATTCTAATGCTGCTAAATGGCAGCAAATAGTCACCACATACACGGTGTTTATCCTGGCAGAGTCAATGAGCAATTAATGACTTTTATGGCAGTGAGAAAAACGCAGTATATTAACAAATGTTTAATATGTTTTACACATAAGTCTGGCCAGGAGATCAAAATATCTCCAAACATTTCATCCGGCCATCAATAGAATTTTTATGCAGCTATGTAGCACTATCGTCCAAGACGAATTTCCTGTATGGGACAATAAAGTTGATTTGATTTGATTTAGGTGAACAGTTGTAACTCTGGCAGACAGAAGTCATAGTATTAGAAGTACTTCTATAAATAGTAGTATTGCACTTTTAAAAAATGTATGTAAAATGCAACAGGGTTGACATGAATAGACCAAAAAACAAACAATGTTTCAGTTTCTTATTTTTTTGGCCGGAGGATGTAAATCCCAAGCCTGTTAGCCCCAGCTGAAGATGTACATTTTAGAAATAGTTCATAAACATGCAGTTTCTTTTTTTTAAAGCCTCTGTAATTTGCTACAACGGCTGACAAACTTGCTTTTAGCAAACATACGGGTGGAAATAGTGCATTTGTTTTCAGTTGCACATTAATCCTCATTTGGAGCTGTTGGTGTGGCTGTTGGACAATGGAGCTGTGTGTCACAGACAGTAATAAAGAACATCGCCTGACTTTTTCTTTTCTCGGTGTAAACAGGGTATTAGATTCTGATGCCTGACATGATTTAAACCCCTCCATGGACAGGAGGAGACTCAAACCCACTATTTAAAGTTTACAAGTAAAAGAAATGTAGGTACACTTACTCACTTCCTGGAATCATTTCAGCTTTTAAAAAGGTCCCTCAGAGTCTATACCTAAACCTTATCAGAAGTTCTTTCCGGCCCTATCAGATAATCCTGATATTTACTGTCAGGCTTGGACATAGGAATAGATACTGTCTTACAGTCAGCTTCCAAAAACAAGCAGCTTCTGACTCCTCTGTTTGTTGTACCAAAGAGAATAGTACCCTGCAGTCTTTGGCTTTCACACGTGTAGAACTCTAATTAATTATGACTCGGCATCTACACACGATTTCTAATTTTCACCCAATAAGGCGAGGGAGCTTCATGCTCGTTTTATTCTGAATTTAAATAAATGACTCCAGATTGTGCTATGCAAACAAAAACCCGTCTTGTTCTGTAACACCAGCTGCATCTCTTCTTTTCTTTCGTTTACAAAAGCAAGAAAAGAGCTTCTTCTTTCATGACACAGGAGAAGGAGCACTTCACTAACTGACACTCGACAGAATATCTCAGAACTATTGCATGTGGAGAAACAGATGCTGCGTATCTCCTCTCCAGATAAGGAACTCCGGTTAGTTGAGAAAAGAGTGTGACATTTCCACCATCTCAGCATCCGTCATCTGATAATCCTGCTGCCACAAACTGGCCTCAAATGTCAAACCTAATATGAATAAACAAACTCTTGGTTCTAATGCGGCACTGCTCCCGCCAGCCAGGAGTTGGATATGATGAGCAGCTCTAGTTCATATCCACACTATGAATGTGATGTATGAGGTGAAAATATCATAAAGTATCACCACATTTAATTAATACCAGCAAGGCAGGCCGTCTCTGCATTAGCTGGTGGAGTTGTGAAGATGAGATCTGTGTCTGGACTAATGTAAACGAATAAATTGCTCAAACACCAATTCAACTTTCGCCTTATATTGCCATTAACTCTGTTTTACCAATCAGTACGTAGGTGTGTCAGTCAGTGTCGGTTTTTCGTACGTGTGTTGTGGAGTAATAGATCCACATTAAGAAAATAAATGGAGGAAGATTGATTTTGATCTAGCATTTAGAGAATAAAGTACTAATGGCAAGAATATAGTCAAATGACTACTGAAAATTCAACTATATTCTGACTTTATTTCCAAAACAAAAAAACCCTCTCTCTTATTTTATTTCTTAATATAGACTTCATACTCTGTTGTAAGTGAGTGCAGCTGGAGTAACTGTCCACCCGTGTCGATAAGTGAAACATGAATCATGTAGACAGCTGAAAGCAAAATTTTGCACTGTAGATTATTCAGACAACATAACTATGCACTATTATCTGAACTTAAATTGAGTTGCTCTACATCTTCTTTGATATAATTTTTTCTTTAGAAATAAATGCCTGACCAATTTAAAATACGCTTCTTGACATTATGAGGTCAAGAGCAGAGGAGTTGTCAAACTGAAGACAATGAAGAAGAAATAACCTGAGAGCTACTGACATGCCCCAATAAACATGGTCTGCCTCTTTTATGATAAGAACTAAGGCTATCTGGACATCTATTAAAGGAGGACATCTTGAGTAAGACAAGACAGTATCTGGAGTAGAGTCTCAAACTTTGCAGGCCTGACTGTTCCAAGGTCCGATCACTTTTATTTTCCTGGGTTTGGTTTCAAACAGGGTCAAACATAGCATCTTAAAATAGTTTTAAAATACGTTTGTCTCCTTTTTTCATGACACTGTTATTAAGGTTCTATTTCTGATGTTTGATATAGCCTCCATACACTGCAGTGGTCCTGCCCAGTCTGGTTTCATGCTCGTAAATCTTGATTCAAAGCCACACAGTTACATACGATACGTTGATCCCATGTTTCTCACCAGTAGCTGTTCTTGGTCTTCTTGGGCATGCGTGTTAGCGGTGGCTCCAGGCAGCCCAGGTGATAGTAGAGCTTACAGGTGTCACACAGCACCAGCAGATGTTGGTCCTGGTTCTTCTTACAGATGCCGCAGCTGCAGAAACACATTTTGTGAAATTGAGTTTACAAAGTAAACGCTTAACCTATAAACATTTTTACTCATGACTACAGAACAGGAACAGCCTGGTTCCATTTTCTTTACTTTGTCATTTTTCACTCATCATCACTGATCTAACACCTCTCAGACACTGTGTGTTCACCTGTAGAGGATTGCTGGGAGACTGGATGACTTCCCTGGGCTTCCTCCCTCCTTCTTGCTGGGCTTCCTCTCTTTTGGAGCTTTTAGAACAGCTGGAGTGTTTAGTTTCTGACCAAATAAAAACAGAAAAAAGCATGGGTTGGCACAGCCATGAAAAACATCACATCTATTTATATTAACAGTATCCCTGTTACTGTTTCCAGACGAGGTAATGTACTCAAAGACTTCTTCACATGACTTTTACTGACACATGTTCAGGCTATGTCATCTCATTCTAATGAAACAGCCACGAGTGACGTTGCGATGTGATGCCACTAAAAGGCAACTAAATG
Source organism: Coranthus polyacanthus (assembly GCA_037367275.1). NCBI lineage: Eukaryota > Metazoa > Chordata > Actinopteri > Kurtiformes > Apogonidae > Coranthus > Coranthus polyacanthus. The sequence continues at coordinate 9,326,044 of JAPQRN010000003.1, read as the reverse complement.
AAACAGGGGTTAAAATGACTCATTTCTCTGACTTTGAACATTGTTGGAAACATTTCATATAATGTAAGTACAGACGTTTTTAGATATTTTAATGTAGAAATGTTACATAATATAGCTTTAGAGCTGCTGTAACCAGTATTTCAATATTAACAATAGATCACTCGTTTGCATAGTGTTATAGTATTACAGAAGTATAGTATCTTCTAATGTAAATATTATTCATTCATCTGTAAATAAATTAGGCAGGTCAGCTTTGGTGGTTTCTATCCAACATTTAGTTTGAACTTTAACAGGACTTTAAAGCAGCATTAAGAAAACAGGCTTTTGTGTGTTTATAAGAACCAGCACTCATCCAACACATCAATGTGTAATTCTGGGTTAGGGTTAGCTTGCTCTTCTTCATTTAAATCATTTGTATTAGGTTGGATGCTGAAATCCTACTGATGGATATCAATAAACCTGGAAAAACAAAACAAAAGTTATCTGCTCTATTAAATACCTTGAGGTAAGTGAAGAAAATAGAACTTTTGTAATTTGAGTGGATTGATCCATTAAGACTGGCGTCACATGATTCTGTTCATCACAAAGTAGTAAAACTGTTTTCCCACTTTGTTAACAGAAAGCAAAGCCCAGTGACAGAACAGAGAGGATTTAGGAAAACTTCATGTCATAGTTAAAGGAACAATTTGTCATCCATTGTGTAGCTGAACTCTTTGTCTTAAAGCAAATTACTTCACTTTAGTTTCATCCCAAAGAGATAAGTGACTCCTCTCTTTGTGGGCTTGTGATGCCGCAAATAGCAACACTTTGTTAAGCATGTGCCTTTTGTAGCCTGAGAGCTGGGGCAGTCCAAATGAAATGTTAGCAGAGCTAAAAAAGTTCTCTCACAGCTGAGTTGTGAGAGGCAGTTGAGGTAAGGCAAAGGGAGCCTGTTGTATGTGGCAGGTGAAAAGCAGCAGCAGATAGCCAGTTTATTCTCCCCCAGCATCTCAGGTGCATTGCTGCCACGCAGGTTAATTAGAAAACTTATCTCGTAGGGACTTGGTCTGTCACTAAACAGACAAGGTTTTCCCTGAGGAAGCTCTAATCTGAGCACACTCGCTCAGCCTGCGGCGCAGAGGGAAGGTCCCCGCAGGGAGGCCTGATAGATGGAGGGCAGGGTGACCAAAGCACAAGGGGCTGCTGGGGCTATCTGCTGAATGTGAACCACCGTCTGCTTGCACCGAGCCACTAGGAAGAGCCTCTGCTGCTGATATGGAGCAGCTTCAACATTGTTAACATGCTTTATCAGACAGATAGATGAAGAAGTTTAAACGTAGAGATTATAAGTAGACAGTCAGGTACACAGGCAGGCTTTAAGCTGTCTGGCAGCCTGCCACACTGCTGTGTCCTCTGGGAAAACTCATCCATACATTACAGGGGCAGAGACAAACTGTGCTTTTCTGTGGTTACGAGTATTTTAATCATATTCAGTATAGTTAAATAATGAGAATCAGGTCTTTGAAAAGAGCTCTGTACAAGCTAAACAGCACACAACAAACTAAAATGCAGGTACAATCAACTTTCTCTGTTGTCCCCCAAGGTTAACGGTTCATGTACAAGAATAAAATGACAATGTGGGACCTTTAATTAACAGTGGTTTTGATGTCATGCTACTATAAATCAAGGCTTTCCTCATAACACCTGAAAAACTCAAACATTAAAAGTAAATAAAAACTAAAGGTAGTCAGTTCCTCAAAATAAAACAAAAACTAACAACTTATGCACTCACACAATACATTTCTGACTGTTTTTTTTCTTGGAGTTTTGTCCGATACTTATTCTTCTTGAATTAAAGTGGGTTGGGCTTGACTGCATGATATGTCACATATTTTAATGCATAAATAACTTTTAATAATGTTGAATCTAATTACAGATGGGGATTGTTTCCCTTTGTTGTTTAAACCACACCCACGCAGTCCTGGTGAAGCAGATCAGCTGACCTGGTTTTAAATGTCAAACTATGCACACAGAGTTATTCATTTGGTTGGTTAATAAAGGTTGATGCTTCATAAGCCCAGAAAATCCTCGTCTTTGTCCCTAAAGAAAGAGCTCAACATTCAGGGAAAACATATTTACTTCCTCTCCTTCCTCTCAAAGAAGCAGAATCTCACATTTATCATGTGGCCTTTTCTTAACGGTTGATATTTGTTGTAATTATTCAAAGGGTTAAATCCTGTGTTCATTGGTGTTCAGTTGTCTTTCATCATATTTTTTCATTGATTTTTATTACACTAGACTACTTGTTTTTAATTACATGACTTATAGCATTATTGCTGTAAATGCTTGCGACATTAGTTGAGAGTGTAGTTATCAGTATAAATAAAGATATGCGATACAATATTACCTTATCCAAATTTTTTTTTTTTTACATATCACTGAACTGATGATCTCAATCACTTATTATTCATATCACTTATCAAAATAGATGGCTGGTGGAAAATGTCTTTGAAGGTTTTCTTGTGGAGTTGCCAGGTGTGTTAAACTTCCAGGAGCATCAGGAACAAAAGCACTGACTGTGTACTGGAAGAGGGATGAGTGTCCCAGTAGGGGACATCAATAATTTCTGCAAATGCACCAGGGGGATGACAAATAGGAGATGAAAATGTGGCAGATAGATGACACAAAAGCATGCGGTGCTTTGACTGATGTTGCTACTTAAAGCGTGCATGTTCATAATTAGGTGATTTATGGTGGTCATTGCAGATTCTCTGCTACTCTGCTTCTATCCTGTCCATTCTGCTGCCTTTCCACCGTATTAACATCAAGACCATTTATCTACACAGCTCACACCCTCAACTGCTAGACTTTTAATGAGGCTTTTTATACATTTAGTTGGTACTTATATACATAAAACTCTAAAGGAATCATTACACTGTCTAATGCAGCACAGTGGACATAATATCATTGTTAAATAAAGGGTCAGTTAGCTGCACCCTGAATTCTTTAAGGTCCTGATCTGAGATTGTTACAGGTGACTACAAAATGTGTACTAAAAGTATCATGGGTAAAAAAAGACAGTAGCAGAGAAAACACTATTCTGACTGACCATTACAGGCAGATAACCACATTTCTTGCCATCATGCAACCCCTTAAACATTAAAGAATAGGATCACAATTTCAAAAGTCAGTTATAAAATAATATTCTAGTGTCTGAATGAAAACCGAGACAGGGTTTGCTTGCGCTGAGCATTCCTCTTCCTTCAAACGATTACTTTGCAATGCTCGTTCAGTGTAGGTGTTAGGAGACAAACTTGACAACCCTTGTCCTCTGCAAAATATTTTCTATCTAGTTCATGTGAAGATGATTTAAAGCTTCGAAAAGTCTAATAAATCCAAAGGATAATTGTTCAACGATTTCAGTTTTCAGTTACATTCTTTGTTGTTGACAGGAAACACGATCAAGTTTGTATAAACATACCTTAACTTTGGAAGATACCCACTTGATTTGACTAACCCAGACTGCTGAAGAATGCCCGTTATGAACAAGAGGAATGACTGCAACGAGCAAAATCTGTTTCCCTGTTCATATTAATGCTTGACTTTTCTATCTGAAGAAAGGCTTGAAAAAATGTCAACCTGTTCTTTTGGGTTAATTTTAGATTAAACACAGTAAAAGTTGTCATTTTCCCAAAAAGCAGTCTACTTAATCTTTTTCAGAGCATGTGGTTCTAAGTGGGCCAAATTTGCTCAGATGTGAAGTACAAAGCTGCCTTGCTGAGTGATAAGTTGGCCATGTGATAGAAACTTTGCTATCTCCATGATAACTGAGAGCCGTCCACCGAGACGCTCTCGAAAGCTCTGGAAAAAAAAGGTAATATCTTGAGTTAACTATACTTAAATGGTGTTCTACTCCTTGTTGAATGTATTAAACTTCTTTCTCACAATGAGAAGACGTCTCTTTTAAAGTGCCTATAAACACTCAGACATAAATATTTTAACTCAATTATTAGTAGACCTGATGGCTTGCATTCAGATGTGGTAAAATGTCCTACGATAAAGTATGTTTCAAATCATTTATAAAACTCATGTTAACAGTAAATTGTAAACTCTTACAATGACTTTAAATGTAAATAAAAATGGCTGTTATCTAAAACAAATGCATCTCAGTCTATTTCTGTAGATTGCATATGAAATTCATTAAATAACCCATCATTGTGGCACATCTCAGCAATTGGTTGCTATAGGAACGAAAAGCAGGAGACAGCTTTTACCTTCACAGCCAGGTTTGACTTCATGGCAAATGACAGGTCAATCAGTTAGTGCAAAATGAAAGGATTTTTATAAACAGCCGTGCTGTTCCAGACTTCAGTATCAGCCTACTGCTGGCCATGTGGCTTGCTGCTTACAATTTGAATAACTCTCCATCACAATTCACTGTTACGCTAAAAAAGGAGCCCTATAAACAGGAATGTTCCGCAAACTTTCTCAACAACTAATGCATGGAGAGCAGGATGACTGGAGGGAACAGGAGAAATACAGGTGTGTGTGTGTGTGTGTGTGTGTGAGGAGGTGGTGGTGGTGTTGGTTTTACCTGGCCCAGGATGCCCCCCAGCAGAGTCCACATGGCCTGGCCTTCACTTCGCAGCTCCCCGTTGACATTCAGCAGCTCCTCCAGAGATTCACAGAGCTGCAGAAGGAGAGAGGAGACCTTAGGCAACACGTTTTCTGCACCACACACAAACTATAAAACACATATATTTATATACATTCACATTTTACACTGACAAAGTGTTTCTAGTTTCACATTGCACAGATTTCCCTTATTCTGTCTTGTTTCTCTTTAGAAAAAATCCATAACATAGTATTTTGGGGGTTTATGGAAAACTACCACTATAGTGCATGAATTAATTGCATTTTCTATTCTAACTGATTTCTTTATTAATATCTTATTACACCCTTCAACAACCTCTGCATCAATGACTGTAAGTATTTAGTATTAACACTTCACATGACCTGCAAGACTTCGTACTGAGCTTGACTACTGTATCCGTCAGAGCCAGACTTGTAATGACATTCCTCCACTGGTGTTTTCTCCAAGGCCAAAGCCATGTAAAACCAAGTCAAGCAGTGCAATTAGCAACACACACCCCATTAATAACGCTTAACACGCACGGCAGAAGACTGAACGCAACATTAACTCTTGTGACTTTTACTCTGCCACTGTATTCCTTCCTCATGTTGACAGATGGAGCGGCAGCCTCTTCATAGAGGTCACATGATTGAGGGGTGGTGAGAGAAAAGCAGTCATAGGAGTCTGGCAACCAGTTCAGTTTTTATCATAGTATATATAGTACATCGTAGTATGGTATAACTATGGTATAATCAATCTTTTTTTTTTTTAATTAGCAAGAAATAAAAAGCACAACTGCAGGTGATGATCAAAAACCAAAGTACGGGACGAATTGCTTTTGTGAACAGATAATAGATCCAACTGTACAAATAAGGTCGGGGACACCTTATTACTTAGTGTTTGGAACAACACATCAGTATGATATTATGCTGTTTATGTCAATTTGCAGGCAAAACGTCGATGCATAAAATAGTTTACATTCATCCTCAACTAAGCTTGTGCAAAATAAGACTTTATCCCAAAAAGTGCAAACTCGACTGTCAAAGTGTGAGAAGACCTAATAAAATAGCAGCTAGCTTTGTAAACTTCTGATTAAAATAGGTACTAGCCCCTGAAGTAAATCATACCCAACGCTATCTATAGCAATTAATAGCAGAATATTAGTAAACAACACCTTTCCTACACGGCACCACCTTTATTGAGGCATTTATTTTTTGTTAGGAAATATATATTTGTGTTTATTTCAAGTAATATTAATGGAAAGTACCTATATAAAAAGAAAGAACTGACAGTTATTTATCTAAGGATTAATCGACTAATTGAAAAAATAATCAATAGATAAATTGATGTTGGAGCCTTACTTATTACTTATTACTGCATTTTCAAGATGTTTCATCCTGAACCAAACTGTCCTTTTTCACAGATATGTTGACTTCCAGCAGGAAGAAAACACAGGTGATACTAATAACATTAGAATTACTAGTAACATTAGTATCACCTGCGTTCTGTTCTAATGTCCCAGTCGAATATACACAATAACAGGAGCCTGAAACTGAATAATAGAATTCAGCCAACATTCATTTGAATGTTTACTGCACTACGGTGCAGCAATGTGTATCCACCACTGAACAAACTCAAAACACTCAATAATTATGGATAGAATTGGCAACAACCACACAGAAGCCATTTATAAAGAAATGTTCCCCAAAGGATGGATTGTAAAGCCTTTGGAATCATCCTCAGCCACTAAATGGATTGTCAATGAAATTTGGTTACAATGTTCATATTCTCCTCAGAATCAGTTGTACTTATTTTGGTGATCCTCTAACTCTCTGCCATAATATGGATACAATTTTAAAGTCGTTAAATTCTTGCAAAACAAGACGCTCCGGCAGCTGTATTTTGTTTTTGAATATTTATAGCAAATATCTTCGGATCCTTCTATTAAAAAATTAAACTAATACACCTGACACGTAATCTACAAATGTACAACAAGAAAAGTAAAACTTAACTTAATTTCAGATACTTAAACTGCCTTTGGTCATTTAAAGTTTAGAGAAGGTAGGTAATTTGTTGCATGGTCAGTAGTTAATTAGTATATTACGAAACAGTCCAGGCTTGACCCAGTTTTCCGTGGGTATGGATTCTTCTGCTGACCTTGTTGTACTCCACGTGCAGTTTTTCTTGCTCGCTCTCCAGCTTGTCTTTTAAGTTCTTCTGCTCGGAGATGTTGTCCTGGATCTGGATCATTCGCATGTTCCGCTCTGAATATCAATGGGACAAAAATCAATAGCACGATCACAATCTATGTACAGGAAAAAGCACATGAGAGAGTGTACTGATGGCAGATAGGCCCTCTGCCTCAGGCTAATGGAGTATGCTCTCAAGGTTACTAGCACAGCGTCTTCGCCACATCTGCCATCATAATCTTTCATTTGTGGAGAAAATGCCTTTCACACCAACACGTTTTTATAACATGCAGATAAATGCTGTAATCATTTCAGTTTACTAAAATTTAGATTCAAAACCAACTTGCTTACGTACAGAATCTGAACTGTAGAAAAGACCAGCTTTTCATGTTAAAATTGTTTTTTCAATACCTTAGATGCATATCAGTAAATATACTGCAGGTGCACAGAGCAGAAGGCGAACATCAGAGGCTGCATGCTGACAAGCATCAACGGTAAGTTATGGGGCAAGTTGTTTTCATTTTTGCTATTTATGACACATATTTATGTACAAGAATTCAGAGTTTAAATACTGCTATAATTATCATCAACAAGGAATGTGAATCAATGTCCATCATTTCTCACATCACACTGAAGTCAAGACAGGAAGGAATAACTGAGGAGTCACAAATACATATGGGTAAGTACTGTATCAAGACAGGATTTAAAAAGTGTACAAAATTGAATTGACTTAGAGCTAGTGAAAGTCTACACTTTCTTTCTTTGCATAGAATATTATGCTGATGTGCAGAGCGACTGTCTGCTTTATAAAAAAAAGGTCTCACTGGTTCTTCAGTAGTCATACAGCATGCAGAATAGGTTGAAAATGTTCAGTTCATCTTCAACAAGAAAAAGTCAACAGGCTGACAACACCCGTGCAAAGTAAACAAAGAAATGTAAAGTATTCACAATTCTCAGTTTCAACAGATGCTCACTAGCATGAAAGTAATTGATTAATGTCTCTCTGTACGATGCTTTCAGGATAATTGTCGCTTGTCACAGAAAATCCGATGCACACACGTTACATCTCCAAACCATTGATATTGTACAGTGTGTTGCTCAATCTTCCTATTGATGAAGGGACACTGTGGGTGGATTCTATAGGTTTCATTTTAGATCCACTCTTATGTTTGCTTTCTGCTCTCAATGCATACTGTCTATTGATGGATATCGAAAGGCATCAATTTTACTTGTGCTGTTAGTTTTATGTTCTGGACTAATCTGGAGTGTTTTTTTCTATGCTTTGATACACAGAGGCATTTTACATCAACTTATTACCATACAGGAACATTTTGTTGCAGAAAGAAAGGTAACCGATTGTCAAACTTCAGCAAAGTGTCATCTGTACTTACATAATATGAGTTTACTTTGTCAGACTAGGTGCTAAGTTGTTTAAGTACTTAAGTTAAAAACTGACAAAATGCCTTTCCTTACCCAGGTAGTAATTGACGAAGTCAGCCGTGAGGGCAGGTTGCTTGTGTTTCCTGCGTCCATCCATGCTGGCGTTGGCGTCAGACGTGTCTACGGGGAAAATGTCGGTGCTGATGCCCATCAGTTCGGCCTTCCTCATCAGTTTCCTAATGGCTGAGGCACTGGAGGTGAGAGGTCGTGGCAGCTTCTCCCGGGGCACCCACGCTTGAGGTCGGGTGTTCCTGGACAGCTCCGCTTTGGCCCGGTACTGCTGCAGGCGGGTGGTGATCCGAGCCTGCAGGTGTGACACACACAGATAAACACACACACACACACACACACACACACAGATAAACACACACAGACGTTTGGCAGGGATCCTGCAGGTTTAAATTTAAGACTTTTTAAAACCTTTAAGATGCTTATGAATATAATTTAATACAATACATTTTTGACTTCTGAATACAGAGCAATATTGGGTAATGGTAGGCATTTGATAGAAAAAAAAAAAAAAAAAAAAAAAAAAAATGAATTCCCGTGTGACTCAAATGCCTTTAAAACGAATTTTGGTTATTTTAGTTTTACCCCAAGGTGCAGCAGACTTTGAATTTGTTATTTTCAGGCTTCAACTAAACATTAAATGTGCTGTTCTCGAGCCAGATCTCATTGAACTTGCACTTATCCATATTAGATGAAAATAAAGTTAACAGAAAGCATTTTAACATATTACTTGTAGGAGAAGTTGTTTTTTGATGAGTGGAAACAACACATTAGGCCACACACTACACTGTGACAAACTAGCTTGGTTTGCTCTAATAGATTTTGCACAGTTTGCATTAGTGGTTATTGATTCAAAGTTGGTTTAGTTTTATAATTTTGTAACAGCGTGACTGATGCAAATTTTCCCCAAAAACACATTCACAAGTGAGACTGAAGTTTGTGTCTGGTTGAAGTCAGGTGACTAGCACATGGCACACAAAGCCATGGCAACATATAGACGTGCACGTAGATATAATTTCCGATATTTGCTTGTTTCAAGTGAATAAATGTGGGCCTTTACCTGAGCTTCAGGAGTCAGCTGTTTCTCTCTCTCCTGCAGAGAGACCTTACAGTAGGACTGTAAGGCCAGGTAATTCTTCCTCTTCCACTTTCTGTCAAAGCGGTCTGCATGCTGCTTACAGTATGCAAAAAAGGGATCAGCAATATCCTGAGGAAACAAAAACACATGAATACAATAGTTAGTCATTAATAAGGAACAAGGATGTTATCTTCTGCAGCTTTTTGCTACATTAACCTTTTACAACATAGTCCCATCCATTTACCTCACTGTCCAAGGAAGAAAAATAACAAAGAAAGACATTTTTCCAGCTGTTTGCCACCAGGAACATTAAGCTGTGGCTGTTGCAAAGGATAGTATCAGCGTTTTTACCTGTTGATAGGAGCAATTTGGACACTTGACTGGACTTTTCTGGATTCTCATATAGAAATATATATTGTATACTAACTGCATTAATCTGCCAATAAACGAAATACACATGTACATTGAATGAAAGTACATGGTTATGATTTGAATGTCCAGGTAACATCCCTTACCTCCTCTGCTGCAGCCTCAGACAGGAGTCCCTCCCTCTGTGCACAGGTGACGTGGAAGTAGGAGCGACACATTCCTGCATCACAGCTGATGCATACACCAGTCCTGGCAAAGCGGGCGTCCTCACAGAAACTGCACTCCTGAATGCCATAGAATGCATTAAATAAAAGGGAGACTTTTAGCGGGAGAACGTGACCACTCTGTGGTATCACCTGGTACTTTGCTTCCCTGAACATGTGCCTTTGAGTTTTGAATTATATAGTCACACCAGGCATGCATCTACTCTACTTTCTTTTATGAGACTTTCAAACTCAGCTTAGGCTGCATCGCACAGTATGTAAATGTGAGAAGAGGAAGCAGATACTTTAAAGGTCTGATAATGATGCCATATCCAACCAGAAAAACAACAATGAACACTTCTGAGTTTAGCTAGACACAAGAAGGGACAGTAAAAAAGCAACTTTTCTGCTAAGTCACATCCAGCTGCTGTCAATACTTTCACTTTGACTGACATTATAACTACATAAGGAATGCTGTTATTTTGTGCCTACACATACACTCACATTGACACGCAACATCAATCAAATGCTGCCAATTCTTCACTGATTTCAGTCTTTTACACAAGAGGGGACAGTAACAAACATTAAACAGATTTCAAAACTTGTCAGATGTCTGCAAATTGTAACTGACTGTCAAACAACAACTGTCTTATATTTGTTTAATACATTTTTTTAAAATAGTCTTTGACATTTATCAGTTGTATTGCACATTTTTAATCCATCCATTCAAGATTCCATTTGTTTACTGAAATGCATTTTTTCTTTGACTTTGTCCTAACCTTAATTTTACTCCAATTGCAAACACAATGATGTTTATTTCAAGGGATTTCAAGGATCTTCAACTTCTTATTCTAAGTCAGTTCAGAACAGCTGCATTGGTTAATAGTAAGCATGCCTGCACTCTTGAGGTGCAGGCATGACTCTCTTCAGTTTTATGCTTAAACTAATAGTTTCTTTTTGAAACCTGAAACATCAGCTCAATGCATTGATTAACGTTTAACTGACATCTGCTGGTTCCACTTCAAATCCATTCAAAGCTTACAATACATTTCAGATTACATTGAAGTTCTTTAAGTGCTTCAAACAATAACTCTACTGTAATGTCTCACAAGCAAAAAACCCCAAAACATTTTACATTCTTTAGCATGTTTCAAACACAGTGGAAGTGAGTAGGACTGTCACAGTTATGACATAATTCCATCTTTATTGATAATTGTCTCCATTCCCTTGTATAAAACCAGCAGAATGAAACTAACAGAGATGACCCCCCTTCATTTTGAGGTGCTTAACTTCTATTTGTAGCTGTTACTATAAGCAATTTCTTTTTATATTTCAGTAATGTCTTTGTATAGTTAAGTTATGAGAAATTGGCTCTGTGGATTTTTTTATCTTAAAAGCCAGGGCTGTTTCAGTGGTCAATACCAATAAGTGGCTCTGCTTCTTCATTAAGTGTACTGTATTATACTAGTGGTATAAAATCGACAGAAAAAGCCAATTACATTGTTCATTGCAATTATTTGGATGACAATTAATTGTCAGCAACAATTTCATTATCGTATCAGCCCCAGAAGTGAATTTACATTTACATTTTTGATGTAAAAGAAATGCCATTTCTACTCTTAAGTCATTATCTGTAGAGACCACATTGACTTTGAGGTCTCTAAAATATGTTAGCTGGGATGACAATGAGATTCACTAATAACTTTAACTGAGTCCAATATATAACGTAGAGAGGAGCATGTGATGAATATATAGGGGCATATATTCAAGATAGTCAAATCAGTCTAAGATGTGGTTCCTCCTCTTGCTCAATGTTAAATACAGTATGTCACTAAAGTCTAAATCACCCTGAAGGCCAAACTGCATCGTATGTAAAAGAGAAGAGTACTTGCCTTAGCCCCGTATTTTGAATAATTCATCTCTGTAAGCGTCACTGGTCGTAGTTTATCGATGTCTCCAAATGCGACTCCGGGAACATAAAGTGCACACACCACATGCACCCATCTGAAAACATCAAAGATTAAATTTAAACAGGTTTTGCTGAAGACAATCTAAACAAACTATTATACATCAGAATGAAAACCAGGAGCTAGAAACCTGTCAAGATAAAAAGCCGTTTTAACGCAGTGACATTTATAATGTATTGATTTCTGCATGCTAATTTCAAGGAACTCCATAAAGCTGATTACAATCTATGGCTGTGGTTATTTCTGCATTTAGTGTGGCGAATTACTCCAGACAATAAGAAACTTAATATCATGAAATTGGCTGCAGTGAGTTGCTCAGACACTTCAAAAAGAAATGGATTCATAGATTTATGTAGCCCCAGACTGGCTACAGTTTGGTGTGACACAATTTCAAATGCGGACTTTAGGGAAGAGAATCCGAAGTCCAATATAAAGATATCCATCTCTAGCAAGCAACCGCTTCACAGTTTAATTTGCTGTGTTTTTCATGCTCTAGTGAAGTAGTAAATTTGGGTGCAGCCTGGCTGAGAAGCACTATCAGCGATAACGTGGCTGAAGTCTCCACGCTTCACATAACACACTCTTTTCTCTCACTCCTTTTCTTCCTCTATCTCTCCTCTTCTCTCCATCCCCTCTCTCATTCCTCCACTGCTTCTCTCTCTCTCTCTCTCTCTCTCCTCCTTAATCCAACTTCCTTTTCTCTCCAGTACTGAATAAATGTACAATTTAGATAGCCTTTGGCTGTCCGCAGCATTTCCACCAGCTAAGGTCATTAGGCGTTATTTGTTTCTGAACACGTTCCACTCGCTGCCTCTAGTAAATGGCAGCTGACCACTGGGTCAATGTGATGCTGTATCCCACCTCCCGGCGTCGGTCTCTTTGAAGATGCCGTCCTGGTTGGGGCAGAGCTCACAGCTGGGAGCCACTCCGTTCTTACAGGCGTCACAGAACCAAGGCTCTGTGGAATTCTCTGAGGCGGAGCTCATGATGGAGTCGCTCTCGCCGTCGACGCCGTAACACCCTGGGAACATAGAAAAGGATTGTCAGTATAGCAATGCCAATTACACTGTTCATTAAAGATAACATCACTCATCCCATTTTCCATGTCACTGCCTCTCATGAAGGGCAGTGACAAGAACATCATGGTTTGTCAGTACTGGCCACAAGGCAGAGGAAATATAGGCCAATGAGCTGACTGCTGATACCAGAAAGTAACCATGACCCAGAGCGGGAAATACTGGGGTCTCTGACCTCTGACATTCACAAATACCACCAACTGAAAACCTTTAAAATGTAATTATTGTTAATCTATAATGTAAAATGAAGTAACAGAAAAATGTACTATAAATCTACCATTTACACTAGAGATTCACAGATTTCTCACATGTACTGCTACGTAAACACTGTACAAGTAAAAGTAACATTCATTTCCCTTGGAAAATCAAAAACATGGCGACTGTGTCCTTTTTGTTCCTTATGTCTTCTTCCCTAAAGATGAAGAGTGTGTGTGTTTGGCTGTGATGTTACTGTCCGTGTCGCTGTGTGCATGTGAACCATCATGCGGCTTGCGTGTTCGACCCACACAGAATCAGTTGATCAGCCTGTCATTGGCCATGGTCGATCAAGCTGAAAACCGTCTGATTCCAATCACACAGCTGATCAATCGGTGCATCTCTACCAGAGATGCTTTCAGTATCACATAGTAACAGGTAATTGCTGTGCAGCTCTACTGCAGATCTAGAAAATGGCCTCAGATGCATGACACAGTTTTAAATGTAATATAGGTTGGACATTTCTATTTCAAAGTCCATTTAAGGCAAAATGGACTATATTTCTACCATGCTAAAATGGTCATTTTTAAACATGTTTATGTCAGAAATTGTTGTCATATTCTTTAACTAACATTTTGGCAAGGCTTTGTGAGCTGCATATGTAGCTGTTGTGTTCACTGACACTTGAGCCAACATGAAGCACTATTTATTGACCTTTGCACAGATTTGATTTTTAGGATACATTTATTTATATGTATGAAAATGCACAAAAATGAAAAATAAAGGAAATCTGAAGCATATACATATTATATCTATATTTAGGGGAACAAATTCTTCTGATGATGTTGAGACATGTAGTCAATTATAATCAATGAGGGGACAAATTTGCACATTTTAAGTTTTCTGGGGGGCATGAACCCCACTTCCACGTGCCTGGTTTACCCAGATGTACAGAAATAATGCTTAATAAAGCTTTTAGAGGCTAGCTAATTAGAGGGACAAAACTGGAACCTACTGGCATTAGTGACACATTAACACTGCTATATATCCTGTATTCAGTTGACTGTATCCATGTGGTTCTTCTGTTCTCACTCTTGTGGATTCACTTAGAAATAAAAAGCAGACCCAGTAAGCCTCTGGTCCAAAGCTGTCAATCTGCTGTACAACATGATACAATGCAATACAATACAAACAACTTTATTAATCCCACTAGAGGCAATTTGTTAGGAGTAACTCGTTGTACACATAACAACATATATAAACACAAGAACACAGAGGCCAGCACTGTGACACTGCTGCACCACAAATTGAACATTTGCTAAAAAAAAAAAAAATAAAGTACCCTTGGAGAAGCAAAAGCATTTTAATGTTGTCCTCTTAATTTTCTGAGGTTGCCTAAACAATTACTTGGCTGATGTGGTTTCTATGGCAGCTATTACACCAAGCAAACGTGCTCTTCACTACCAATGAGGGCAGCAATCAGTACTCTGCCTCCGTTGGGGAGATAACACTCTAACTCCTAATTCAGTCAACCAGCCTTCGGGCTTTTTGAGCAATGGGAAAGACTCACAAATCAAAAGCTCAATGTTCTGCATGCCTGTCACTGCGTGCCACACTGGGGAGTCAGGCAGCCCATCGAAAGCAAACACTGGGGCGGATGGAGTTGTTTATTCAGCTCTGCACTTTGTTTGGTGGGTGCATGTCCTTTTCTGATTGAGAAACCATTTGCTGTGTGTCACAGTGAATCACTAATTCTGAACTCTGCTCTTCAGAGGCTGGGGGTTATATCTTCAGTTTTTTTTTTCATTCTTTTTTTTTTTATAGACCTCAAACTCAAAGGCATATACACCAGTCAAGTTACTGATTGCTCCACTACAGCAATGAAGTCATAGCTAGAGTCCGTCCTGACCTTCAAAATAGGAGAAGTACTTAAAGAACCAACTGCCTTGATGTGAATGTAACTAGCACCTATTTCTGCCTCTATTTTCCTCCACAGCATGTGGTTAGGGCAAGAGGCTAAGTCTTGCTTGCTCCAATATAGCTCCACTCAACGTTTATTTTCTATAAAAAAAAAAAAAAGGTATTAGTGGAAAACCTCTGGCAACAGTTGGGCGCTTCATCTTTACTGATTGGGCTTTGAACCGTGGAACCGGGTTTGTGAACGACCACCACGCTGGTTTAACCGTCTTACAGCTGAACCGTGGCACAAACCTTCGGTGTTCCTTTTGAACTGAGATACAAAGCTCAGACCGTTAAGCCATGGGTTGCTGGCTAATATGAGCTAAGCTGACAAAAAGTGATGACTACAGGATAGCTTTATAATCCCTGAAGGAAAGATTATCCTTGTCAGAAATGACGAGCTTGGCAGGAAAAAAAGAAGGGGTGAGGTAGAGTGGGCTGTACTTTCAACTACATTGAGATTTAATAGAAGGAACTGACCATCCACGGGTGAATGTAACCAGCAGCGAGAATATGAAATCACGTGTTTATGAAGACAGAAATGAAGGCGATGAAGAGGGTTGTTTACCCAAGGGATGAAAAGACAAGTGATGAGCACCTCACAAGAGCATCAACCAGCCATCTGTTACTCTGACAGCACAATGATGACTCACATTTTCAACTTGGCAGCAGCCTCATACTAATCATCTATCTATAGCTGTCTACATAGCCAATAATGCAAACAGACAACAGATTAAAGGAACAACATGACTTTGAGCGGAGCACCAGAATAAAGACTGATTCTTCCACACAGCTCATAAAGACTCACTGAATGTTTTAATGAGAATAAAAATGATGGGAATCACCTACAATGACCGTCACCTTAAGGCTGGCTGATAAAACAACAGTGATAATTATCGCAGTATAAAATTATATTTGCTTTTGGCTTTATGTTGAATAAATAAAGATTTGACATTCATTGTATGTGATGTATATGTAAGTGTCATGATTTTAGCGGGAATGGTGTTTTTTTATTTTGGCAGAACACAAACAATATGCAAATTGCAGCTCCTGCGAATTTGATACTACACTTGACTTGGCCATATTGTGATTGTAATATTTCTTGGTTAACTGTCAGCCCTAGTTCATATCACTGTATGAGAAAAGATCAAAAAAGGACAGCTTTATATGAGGATGAATTAACCTTTACCTTTTCTAGAGAATCAATAAAATCATTGATCTTTCCATAACCCTTTTGCTTTTTAATGACAAAATAATACTCGACTACAATTTAGGTCCAAAGGTTCTTTACCATGCCTTTGTCAAACACAAAGGCATGGTAATGTCTTATGGTAATGATAGTATGATAATCTGTCTGTATGACGGGCAGACAGAGAGTCAGATAATCAAAAGGCAGGCCGTAAGAACAGGACTTCTCTATGTGCTCTGTGTAGATGCTTGCTTTGACTCCTGTTCGTACCTGCTTTTGATCTCTCCTCCAGGTCTACCTTTCATGTCAGCCTCTCTTCTCTTCTAAGAAGGACTGATGGTGTCTGGACAGTAGTGCAAACACAAGAACAAAGACAAGCAGTGGAGTCGAGCAGAAAGACCGACCTGTATGAGCTACACGTCCTGACAGCTCATCTCTCATCACTACCTCAAAAGTCCTACTTTGTTTTAACTTTGTGTTAACCTTTAACATGATACTTTGTGATCTCGGAAATGAGCTAAACTGTTATGAGTACAACTCTTCCGGCAAAAACGCATAATATTATCCCTGGCAGCAGCACTATCACTTACCCAGTTCCTAAGCATTCGCATAGGAAAACACTTGGATTAGGTAAACTCAGACGCTAAAAAAATCTGTTACCAAACTTTGCTCTGTTTTATTAGCAAAGATCCATAGAGAAAACAACAGTGGCTGCTGATTTGTAGCAGCGCTGAGCTTCATTTTTCCCGATTAAAATGACAAACATCATTAGTGGCAGAATAACATTCTATCACCCATTTCTACTGAATTTTGTAACAGCAAAAATGAAAAATTATGCGAGAGAAAGGAAGCATCACTTTATAATATCACTCTATGACCGGGAGTGCCTCAGTTAAGTTCATCTAGGCATGATCTGCTGAACACACCACCAATATTACAACAAATACTGAGAACTAAAGCTGGTTAGATTCTGTAAGGAACTTGAATGGATTTGGTTTAAGCAGATTTGAGTCTGGATGCATCATAAAAACAAATTTGGTGAACCACATTTCCACCTAGTTGTCCAAAAATATAAATCTACACATAATCTACATATACTGTTTAATACAAGACTAAGACAGCTAAAGTTAAGTGAGTTTTCCAAGAAATTAACAGATATGTAGTCTATAGAATATCAGAAAAAGCATATAAATGGTATGAAATACTAACTGCAGAGTTCCAGAGCCAAAGTGAACATCAACAACCCAACCTATTATTATTTGCCCTCTGACTGTTCTTGGCATCAGCTAAAGATTTCAGTGATTGTAGCGCCGTAGCAATCAGTAGGCATAAGTAACACATAAAAAGGCTATGTGGTTAAACATAGAAAAAGTATTATCCAAAACAGAACCCTGAGGTGGAAGCGTTATTTTAGTCAAAAAGAAGGATGTTTCTACCACAGGAATTCTGTCAGGGGGTCAAGACGTATTTGAGGGACTCAGGAGCTTAACCTGCGTTCCTGAGGAAACAGAGACTAATTCCTCTACAAGTTCAAGTTCTGAAAGAAAGGAGTTGTGATGAGAGAGGAGAGAAAGAAAGCTTAATTTGCTGATTGTTTCATGACAGTCGAAAGAAAGCAGTTCTAAAGAAAGCAGCAATAAATAACAATCAGACACACAGCAGAGTACGTTCTGTTTGTCACCTGTGCATGTTTTCTTTTCATTCAGTCACCATAATGAACCACAACATGTGCCTGTGCTGTTATTCTGTCATGTAACCATTTCAAATGCAGTTGTTTCTTATGCCAAATGAAGTCTTCTGTGTAATTTGCCTCATTCTCTGTGTTCTTCTGATGCAGTGAAATGTAGAAAGGAATACACTAAAAGAGCTTGTAGTTCCCAGTTTACTTCATGTTTTGGTTCAATGATTAGTTTTCTGGAAAAGGGCAAGTATATAATAAGGCAAGGCTATAAAAACAGATCTGTTTATTGTTCAAATTGGAGAAGATGCCAGTTTCTTGGGTCTAATTCAGTGGTTTATTGTGGTAAATGCTGCATTTCCGCTTAGAAAAACAGCTTACACATCCAAAGTCTCATTCACCAAAATGTCCTGTTACCATCATGGTGGGAGCCTTAATAACATATGTTTTTTACTTGATAAATCCCTTAAACATCCATTAATGTTTTTTGTCATAATCCAGCAGTCCAACAGTTTACCCATCAAAAACACCTTTTCTGTTTAACAAACATACAATCCCTGTTGGCCATTACTACATAATGATTTTAGGAAGTTGGCGGCCTATGCCAGTTTATACAGCAAATTCATCTTGCTAGGAGAAGCTACAGTTTCTTGGTTAACTAAAATGCTCTGCCTCATGCCAGCACACTCACTGTTTATTTCTGTTTATCCAAGCACTTTCAAAATCATTCCATGGCTAAGTTGCATGCTCCAAAAATTATAAAATGAAATTTATTTCTGATAAAACACAGCCTCATCAACAATTGTGCTTACTGGAGGAAAGGACGTGGCTTCAGTGCCAGGTCAGAGGCGCCTGCCTCAGCATAGAAGTTCTTCATAATCAAATAGTTAGATCTCAAGGTGGCAAGACTCCAACTCAGCTTTCCTCAAAATAAATGCACGAGAGAAGGCCTGAATTCATTAATGGTAGCAACACAGTGCAGTAGTCCAAATGGACAGGATTAAACCGCTAAATTCAGGGGAAGTAGGTGGGGAGTACAGGTCAAGTAGAAGTAAAGGATAATGTACAGCGAGCTGATCACTATTACCAAATAAACCCATTCAGGGTAATGCCCGAAGTGGGTCTCTTGATCACCCTGAAGAGGTTTATTAATATATTACTTCTGCATCAGTGCTGTTATCCACTTAGGTTCCAGCAGTAATACGCAACAGTTTTCAGAAAAAAAAGCTAAATTATGCTAGATTGTTTGGCACCAATTAGGTCACAAAGTTACCAACTAGCTGATGAATAATTTATCAGCGAAAGAGATGTAGATGATAGCTCTAGGTAGCTCAAAGACAATATAGACGAAATATCAGACCCCCAATCATTAGTTGTGAGCTTGACTGCAAATAAATGCTGATGATGCTCTGTGTCTGCTGGATGCACAACCAATAGGAAAACATGTACTAACATGCTAAAAACACAAAATGCAAATTTAATGGGAAGTTTACCAATAGCAAAAACATGTAGCATTTCCCAGTCAGAAGTAACTAAACATGTATTAGAAGCTAAAGAAATACAATAAAAACAAACGATAACCCTTCAGAACTGTAGCTATTACTTAACACGTGCATGAGAAGAAATGTGTTTAAACTAAAGAAAGTCAGAAAGGTAGCCATACACCCAGGATTCACTTTTTATTATCCTAGGTGATGCTCTGCTGTAAATCTCAGGAGTGAGATAATATATCAGCACCAAAAACCACTGAAGTTTCGAATTAAACCTCTAATAGCGCAATAAATCTATCCATTTGGAGCAAAGTACACAGAAACACACAACTTATTGCTAGAATTAAGCTCCATATTTTACTGCCCCAGAAAAAAAAACACACCATTCTTGTCCTTGGAAAGGAAGATAACAACTGGCTGCAAGTGCTGCCACTGCCTGCTCCTCTCTCAAGCCTCCACTGCAAACCACTTAGTCTCCCTTCTGTGTCTTTTCAGGGAGATTAAACATGTCTCAGAGGAAGAAAATATCAACCAACCAAACGAACAAGATAAATTTAAGACCTGCTCCTAATATCTTGTGCCTGCCTATGGAGAGTTGGTGATTAGGACTGTTTCCACTCTTCACCACTGTGTATGTGGGTGCATGTCATGACAGAATGTGTGATCAGACTGTCTGAGATAATCATAGAGGTCCTGCCTGCACCTCAGAGGTGTTTGCTGCACCGAGGGTAAAGCCTGACACGCTGGCAGGAGTGTGTCTGTAGGAAAGGCAGCTGTGAGTTTGTGTGTGTCATTACATATGATTACAGGGATATGTTAACATGGTATCTTATTATGTAACCCTGTTAACATGGCGAGTATCTTATTATTTTTACTATGCAAGGAAGAAAAACAATAATGGTGACAATGACAATCTATTGCCTTGATTGTATTCATGGCTTATTGTCTATGCAGTGTCAAATATCCAAATCTGGTGTTTTCTATGTACAGAAAGTCTTTTAGCCAACAGTCTGGTGGTGTCAGGAAAGGGTAACAATTCGTCTCTTCATTAAAACATGCAGCACTCTCAGCCTTCCTTGTTGTTTGATTGGTGTCTTTAAATAAGTAAACACTTGAGAAATAAATTAATGAGCAAAGAGATGACAAATTAATGTTGTCACACTGATCCACCGCGCACGGTCAGCCTTAACTATGGACACCTGGGAGAGATCCAAAAACTCCAAAAGAGATGACTTACAAAGCATTGATTCTGTTTCCAACCTGACAGCACTCAGCTGAAAAAACAGCTGAAACAGGAAGTTTAGTTCCTCCGTAATGTCTGTTGTAGTTTCTGATGTAATGATGCAACAACACAAGACTCTACAAGATGCTGCAGGAAATCAATGCATCTATTCACATATTCACAGTAATTCATTGCAATGTAGTTTATTGATAAATGCCTTATCTCAATGGGTTTCATTGTCCAATGGAGACAAATAGACTTGAGGCATTAAAACAACATTATATTGTAGATATGTGAATAATGGATATGAATGAATTCTAAAAAACCTAGAAAAACTATTTAAAGCTCTTTCTGATTTTGACTATCTCATCAAGCTCAAGGGCTCAGTGTGCTTCAAATTAACTATCAGACCTGTTTTCTGATGACATCTAATAGCCAGTGAGTTTATACTGTAGCCATTCCAAAAGGTCTCACTGCAAAAAGGATGCCTTGATGACTTCCTCGTGACTCCTGTCTATTCAACAACACAGTCTTTTTGCAAAGTCATTCAAAGTGCTGCACTGGGTAGTACACACAGAAGTATGGTAATTTTTGAACAACTACATAAGAGAGCTTGAGGAGGAAGTTCAAACCAGGGCTTACATTCACACCTCCACACACCTGAAAAATATCTTGGTAAAGTGGGAGTGATTGTCTATTTTGAAAAGGTACAGAGGCTGTCAGACCTGTTCTGACATGCATGCCATTTTCATCTTAAACACACCAAGGCCTTAACTCTCCATGCAGATGTGGAGAATGTCAGTGTCATTACTACCGCCACTGTGTTAAAATCACCTCACTGCAATCATTTCTTAACTCGTACACAGTGCATACATGTGTTAAAATGACAGTAATGTGTTTGTTGGTCAGCTTTGGAATAGCCAGATTCAAAGGGAAGTGTTTCTGTCAAGCATTCATTGTTTGGCAGTTGATTTGTTAAGGTTGAAGCTGACTTTAATTTTTTTGTTGTTTTTTGGGTAGATCAATAGAGAGTCATTTTAAGCATACCTTCATGCACCGTCACCCCACAGTTGTCACATTGGATGATCTCATCTGCGTCCTCGCTGTTGTCTCCCAGACAAACACAGCAGATGAGTATGTGCTCCATCCGCTGCGTGCTCCAGGTCTGGGACCGGTCCAGCAAGGCATCCTGGGAAATCAGGAAACAGAGCCACAGTAAAGCCACTTATCAGTGCCTCCTCACTCTATTCTGACTACAGATCCAATAACTGGCAGTTAGCAAATCCCATATACAATGCTGATGGACACTGTGCTAAGTCGATTACAACAAAGGCAGAAGCATTCTCCTGGAATCACTCTGATACCATCTAAACCTCTCAGTGGATTATATGGTGACTTTGTGACTCATATTGTTTGGTATTATGGAGTGCTATGCAAAATAGCCAATGTGCAGTAAAATACCACATTCATCTGCAGTGGTTTAAATAAATAGGACAAGGTGGGCGACTGTATTTGCTTCAATGCTCAGCAGATCATTAGGGTTGCAGATATCTCATGTGGCCTTCTGACTACTGGCATTAAGTCCAAATAAAAAAAGAAACAAGGATGAGCTATGGGATTAGGATAAGTAGGGGTCAGACAAAATATTGATAAAGGAATATATTGTATTACTTCCTCTTAAGATGTGTTATCAATACTCTGGCGCCAAATATCAATATTATTATTAAAACCCATAGCACACGTGGGCATAGAAGCTGCAGTCAGTGTGTGTGTTAATGAGACACTAAGCTACGACTACATTGCTTCATCTCAGTTGCCAAATTCAGTGAAACTGACACCACAATGCAGTGAATAAATACAAAATTCCCACTTTTTCCCTTTCAGGCTTTGCTTTCTTCTTCATTACACAGACAAAGTGATATATCATAGATGATGTAATGTATCAATGTTACACGTGTAAGAAATTTTTGATACACTTGAGTTTCATAACCTTATTTCCCTTATTCATAATGGTTGTGATGGAAATACTGTGACCCAAGTTAACTTATGCTGGAAGGATTCTCAGTCTTATACAGAAACATTTATTGAAACAAGCTCAATACGGAGGTAAATAGAGATAACCATATAAGTTGACAAGACATACTGCTAATCAGTTCTGAAGGTTACTCTCCTAACAGGGCGTTTCTATACCGTGTACATGTTCACATTTTAAATCTAGGGCGGAAGAGGGAATGCTAATAGTGTTAAGTCTTTCTCCTAAAATCAGAATAGAGGACACTCTTAATGTCTTTGAGGCTGCAGACAGACTCAATCATTATATCCTTAAAAAGTGAGGCACCTCTTGTTAGTGGTCTCTGCAACCCCACCTAAAGAAAGAAGAATTCCTTCTCAATTGTAGTTTGAATTTTGGATGAAAAACTGAAGTATGCAAACTGTGGAAAAATGCTTGCTCATGGCGTAGGACCAGATGTGTCCATTTTTTTTAAATAATAGGGAGACATCTAGCTGAAAGCTAA
Organism: Coranthus polyacanthus; assembly: GCA_037367275.1. NCBI lineage: Eukaryota > Metazoa > Chordata > Actinopteri > Kurtiformes > Apogonidae > Coranthus > Coranthus polyacanthus. The sequence goes on along the minus strand of JAPQRN010000003.1, from coordinate 9,302,852 downwards.
TGTGGGCTGCGACTCAAAGACAACTGTGTGACCTTGTGAGACTGGAGTTACACTCACCTCATTTCCTTTTCCTTGGGACATGCTGTCATTTGTCAACTCTTCATCAAAAGCACTGGAGCTCTTGGCGCTCTTTACCTTCTTCTTGGGCTTCTTCACCAGCTTCTCGCTATCACTGCTGCTGTTATTGTTGTCATCACCATCTTCCTTATCATCATCCTCATCATCATCGTCGTCGTCATCATCATCGTCATCATTATCATCGTCGTCGTCGTCGTCGTCATCATCATCACTTGCACTTCCGCCTTCCTCTTCCTCTGTGCCTCCTTTTTGTGCAGCTGCTTTGCCTTTTTTCTTTCCTGCAGTGGGTCTCCAGTCATTATCGTCCTCACTGTCATAGTCGTCCATTTCGTTCAACTCCTCCATAGTGGTGAAGTCCAGCAGGGGACGGTTTCTGCGGAAATTCCATTTCTTGGGCTCGGCCTGAGACTCTTCTGTGTTCACGCTGCCAGACCCCGATGCCGAGGTAGTTTCACTGCTGGCAGCTGGTGCTGCAGGCTCAGGGTCAGGAGTCTTCTTGCTCTTGCGTCGGCCTTTGGGTGGGGTGACAGCAGGGGTGTCTTTGGTGGAACTGTCTGGGGAAGGCTGCTGTTTGGCCTTGTCTTCATCCTCGGTTAAATTGTCCTCAGCAGTCAGATCTTTGGCCTCTTCCTCATCTATACCGTCTTCTGCAGATCCTGCATTGTCCGAATCACTCTCTGAACCCGCGGCACTCGCTTTGGACCCTTCCTCATCACTGCCATTGCCAGTACCATCTGATCCTGTAAAGACACAAAACAATGGCAAACAATACATCTAATGATTTGACTGGATATGGTGAGATTGCTTTATGGGACCAATTGATATTAATTTACAACACACTGGCTGGATTTAAACAAAAAAAAGAAATCTTTATTTGAAGCTACAGGAGCTGAAATCAGGGGGAAAAAAATACCAGAATTTGAAAATACACACCTTCCTTCTGCAGCTTTCTGCAGTGAGTCCAAATCAAAAGACTAAACATAACATAGATGACCTGACGCTGTTTCACGCCACTGTGGAAAAGAGAACACCAAACTTCCAAGCTTCCGTGTCAAGCCACGGAGTAGAGCAGTAGAGGCATGTCTGACTGAATCTGATCAGCGGCTGGTAATTACAGCTGTCAATCATGTATTTAACCCCCTACCTGTCTGAAAACACCTGTGATGAGCCAAAGTCCCTGTCACTAAGTAGATTTAGAGAGCTCACTGAAAATGAAAGAGCCTGCATTAAAGCACTTCATGATGCTGATATGTTTTCTTGTTTTTATGACAGGTGGTTTTATAAATTTGTTAAGCACTGTATATCAACTGCTGCAACTTTAAAAGTATTACATCCACTGTCCTACTGTGTGTGGATGTATCAGCAGGCCTTGGTGTACACCGGACTTGTCCATGGATCTACCTGTACATGATACTTGTTTCTGTCTGTCTTCATGAGGGATAAGGGATAGGTCCCTAAGGTCATGGAGTCCCTTGGCCTTGGTTAATTATTAAACACGATATAAAGCATTTTGTTGAACAAGGTTTATTACATGATTTGTTTTACTTTGACTGGAACAAACTGACTTAATAATTATATAATCTAATAGAATTTTATTAGTATTCTAAATAAGCATAGAATAAAAGGACAAAATAATCTTTGGGTCATTACTGATCTGTGTCAAATATGCAGCATGAGAGAAATAAAGGAAGAAAAACAGGCTCTGAGCTATACTGGATCCACTGTACTGTTAACATCAAAAAGGCAAAATTCCAGAGAGCAATCAAATCCTATCTGCTCACAAAAGCCTTAATGATCTGCCTTCTTGCATCAAAAACTTAGCTACAGTGTCTGAAAGACTTTGTTGTTTAATTGTTTAAATCAACACTTGGTTGCTTTTTCTTTTTTTTTTTAGAGTGCAGCACTTTCCGTTTAAGTGTAAATTATGTCTTTCATTATTTGCCCGATGTTCAAAGTTTCCAGTTGAAACCATTCTCCTTCACTGAGCTACATGAACCCTTTTTAAAACGAGATGTGAACACCTAAAAATTCAAATCCTTACCTTTCAAAGGATGCCGCAGATGTTATTGCTTTTCTTCTCATGCACATTTGCAATGTTACCCCTGCAACAAATTATATTTCTAAGGTGTGCAAATCAACTTTTGCTACACCTTTGTTTAAAGCTGGTGATGCTTTCCTGGAGTTAAGAGGCAGCACAGTACTATTACTGCTGCCGTGAAGGTTGCAAATGATATTGTTGCTTTAGACAAGAAGCAGAAGTGTGCTTATTCATTTGACTAAGGCCTTTGGCACTGTGGATCACATTGATTTTAGATTTGCATGTAAAGTTGTACATATGGGATGGCAGACATTGCAGAAATAATTACCTGAGGCATCTCCAACTTCAAAGTCACTGTCATCTGAGCTGTCATAATCCAAGGCATCTAAGAGAGAGGCAGCAAGTGGCTTCACCTGCCGGCGCTTCAAACTACGGTCCACTAACAAAAGAAAACAAAACGTTAATACAGGAAGGGATGTCTGTGCAGCAGGATTGAAAACAGCACTCAAAAGCAATACAAATTCTTAGCCCTATCTTGGTATACAAACGGTAATTAAAGATAAAAAAAATGATTCTTGAATGATTCTTTAGTCACTGACATTGTTTACCAAGATGTATGGGTGGGTATCTGGCAATCTCATGATTCAATTTTGATTCCTGGTGTCAAAAGGATTCAAGTCAATAAAAACAAACCCCTTATCCCTGTACAGTGAGTCCAGTAAGCAGAGAGAGGTGGGATTTATTAAGCCACTTATGTAAGTTACCTGCATTAACTGAAAATAATGATAAACCACAGTGATTGATTAACCACCCATATGTTGGTGTGTGCCCAGGGAAAAGGCATCAGTAGGCATACTGCTGCTGGGCTTGCACATAGCACATAGCCCCGTTAGCTTTTTCTTTAGTGATCTTTCCATTGTAATCAGACTGTGTACAGTATATTTTATATTTTTGTGTTTTAGACAAAAAAAATCATTGCCAGGAGCCTTGGGAACGTAATGTGCATTTCTTTCTGACAAAGCTGATATTATAGATAAAGATGAACTGATTAATTGTACTAATAGGGACTGAAAAGTATCCCTTGACAGGGTTTTTGTGGGTTTTGGGGCAGCACCTAACCCAAATTAATGTAAAATCAATGTGGAAACATTAAAACGAAATGAATGAATTTTCCCAGATCTAATACTTGGTCACTAGTGGATGTCTTTATCAAGTTTTCTTTTTAAGCTTTTTGTGTATTGTTTGTTTAATATCTACTGTAGCTTTACCACATTTTTGAACACAAGTATGCTAATTATAATGGCCCACATTTATGTGAAATTATGTTTTTATTGAAAAGCATTTCTTGCGGGATGAACCCCAAACCCCCACCCGTTCACCTAACTCTAATGCAAATTTAGAGAAAATACTGGAACCCAGACAGCAACTAAGTCCTCAGAAAACCTAGGGAAACCCCTGCTTTTAGGCCTGTCAGTTTAAATGTGGCATCTGTGAGTGGAACATAAGTGGCTCAATTTTGTTGTGTGTAGCAACAATTAGGGTACACCACTATAAGTATGACTTTGAGCTACATATGAATGGTTATGTTATCCATAAGAACAGCAGCAGCACTAGTAGTAGCATTATTATTATTACTATTATTCCACATTATGATCTTAACCTAATTATCCTTGTTTTGGAGTATACTGCTAGAGTAAAAAGAAACTTTGTTTGCAAAGATCTAGTTGTCATTTTGTATATAACATTGTACAGTCTGTGTTGAGAATGTAGAATAAACTGATAATTATGGATTTTATTTCAAAATTAAACATTTATCTGGTAAACTGAGTTGTTTACTGACCAGAAAATTGAGGGAAAACTCATTCTTACAAGGTGCTTTATTCCAGATTTGGCAGAGTTTCGGGGTTTCTTATCTTCTCTCTTACAAGTAAGGGCCTCCAATTTCTATCTTAAAACAGCTAACAACTAACATTTACAGACTAACATTACGACTCCCCAGCAACGGGGTATTTAGCTACTCGGATCTATATCGGATCTATATCGGATCTACAATCGGATTTATATCGCTATGTTTAATAGTGACTCTGCTTCTTAGATTGTGACAATATGCCATTCTTGATTCAACCTCACGTGTGTGTAATGTTACCGGAGTGTTAGCAAACAAAGAGCACTGCTGGTTTCTGCAGCTATCAAACAACCGTAGTCTGTTACAGTTAGCTACAGTGCAGGATTAGAACCGTACCATTTCCGCTAATAGACAACCATGCAAACCCTCTTTAGCCTAATAAGCTGTAGTGTATACAAGTCAATAACCTTAGTGACATATTTACTGCAGTTCTGTCAGCACTCGTCCAAATCTAACAAGGTAACCCGGGCTAACCTAATTTTGGCTAACATTAGCAGCAGTCGTTCATGGCAAAATACATTTATTTGGCTAGCGAATTAAACACGCCTCACACATTCATAAAAAGGAAATTAACGTTATGGGACCTGTTTTCAGACCAAGCACAAAGCCGAACGGCAAGTATTACAAAACTGTATTAGCATTACTAGCTAGTGCTAGTAACGACGCATAGCAGGGATAGCTTAGCCGGCTAGCTGCTAATTAGCTGCAGTTCGAGGCTGCAGAAAAGCGTATTGAGACGGTGGCCTGGAAAATGTAACTTTACAAAATCGTGCAGAATCTTAGAAGGAAATGGGAACGTTTAAACCACTCACTTTGTTGTTCGTTTTTACTATAAGGAACAAGGCAGGTCCTCTCCTGTTAGCAGCATGTTATGTGGACAATGGAAAACACAGCAGTGACGTACAGACGTCTGGATGTTGTTGCCATGGGGACAGTTGATGAGAATACAGGATTGTTATGCTAGAGATCATTTAATCATCATCAATTATCAATTGTTGTTGTTATTATATGCTGTATTTTGATGCTTTGGCAGCATTGTTTCCTGGAGATTTACTGCCAATAAAGCCCATTTGAACTGAACTGAATTTAAATTGAACTGAAGTCAAAATATAGCCTAAATTGGTGAAACACACACCTTTTGTTTACACATTTATTTGTATCTATTTTTTACATTATTTATTGTATGAGTATGTACATATATAAAGTCCTTTCTGTTCTGAAGGTGGATGCACAAAATAATGACCACTACATTTTTGGAACCATGTAAGCACAGCATGATGACTTGCAATAATAGACAGGTGAGTTTGAGCCACAAATACATATGCTGCTGAGAGAGGCTGATCATAGCACAATGCTTAACTTTTGTTGTTACCTGAATGCTGTTTTATTTAACTTGCATTAAGCAACTAAAAGATTGTTTGTTTGTTTGTTACTTCTTGCTGTTGCAAATGCAAGTTTTCCACACATTTTTAAATTCCTAGGAAACAAGTTTGTTTGAAACAATGGACATCAATGACATGTTTGCGCACAGCTGAAATCACTTCTTTGTTAGCCTAGCATATGATAAAGACATCATCGTGTATCTCACGTGGAAAAAACAATTATCTTAGTGCGCCCTTTTGTGCACTGAGCTGCTGGAGGTGGAGCTACTTTGCACAACTTTATATCCAGTTTTATATAAATTGAAAGAAAAGAAGATACACAAATCTGTTCTCAGTTTTTGGCCTTTTTCTCTCATCTTTGATTTCTGTGGGATAGATAGATAGATAGATAGATAGATAGATAGATAGATAGATAGATAGATAGATAGATAGATAGATAGATAGA
>JAPQRN010000003.1:9284525-9296903 GCA_037367275.1 Coranthus polyacanthus | reverse complement strand
TAGATAGATAGATAGATAGATAGATAGATAGATAGATAGATAGATAGATAGATAGATAGATAGATAGATAGATTTGGAGGTCCGCTCCCAAGAAAAATTGGATGTTATTTGACTAAAAACTAATTTACACATGAGTTTGTGGTGTCCTTCTGCAAGAAAACTTTACAAAAAATGTGGAAAAGCTAAAGCAGATAAATAAACGACGCCAAAAAAGCTTAAAAACAATGCTGCAGCTAAGCCTTTCTAATGGTAAGGAAAACGCTGAAATTGAAATAATAAGTAAAATACTAGTACCTCAAATGTGTGCTGTGTGCAGTAAATGTAGTTAGTTACATTCTATTCCTGCCCACAGTGAAGATAGGAGTCCACACACTGTCCATCCATCTACATGTAACTGTAGAAAAGAACAAAAATCAACGCAAACAGCAGAGAGAGAGAAATGAACAGCACAAGATGTCAAATGTAATGAAAATATTCTTTTAAAAGAACTCAGTTTGGAACAACACATTAAATTGTGTGAGGAAAATGACAAACCTATCAAAATGCTGCAGATTAGTAAACAACTTGGAACCAAAATTGCTTCAGACTGGAGTACTGAATCCTTTATCATGTTGTCTGTTTCTTGTTTTTATTTTATTAAAGTATGTGATGATGTGTTTTGGATGCATAAAGAAATGAGAGTTCTTCCATATGAATTTGTAGTTTGGCTCATTTTCAAAGCAAGCTTTGTTTGTAATGTCCTCCTTTGACTTTGCCAGTTAAGCAAATAAGAGACGATTAAAATAAATGAGCCTAGATTGATCCTGATACATGGTAAGGGGAAGACTGATGGGGAAGGCAAGCAAAAGGGATGATTACAACTGTCCTTGCTTGATGACAAATGGCCCTGTATTGTGCTAGGAAGAGGTAGTTTTTTATCAGCTTGCATCAAAACACTTCGGGGATATCACTGCAGCCATCATTGTCATCATCACTATCAGCATTTTCATCGTTTTCTCTTCTGCCCTGCTTTGATCAACATAGAGTCTGTGGTGCAGCCAGATATTGTTGGAGGAAATAGGAAAAGTAGTGGTTTTGAAATTGCCTTGGTTGTTGTGATAATGGAAGCTAGGCCAAGTATAAATTTAAAAGAATTACACTCTATATCAACTGTTTTCCCCACTAGATCACAATTTGCACAAGTGTTTTGCACTTCACATTGATAACAGTCTGGCTGACAAGAAGTCATCAGCTGGAATAAGCCTGCCATTGGAGACTGTTTCGGTCGGCATATTCTTCCCTTTAGCTATCTGCATAACCCTTTTCAAAATTCCCCTCACTACGTGAAAACACAACGACAACCTCCGAGCTGCAACTACATGCTGAAAATGGCAAGTTTTGACAAAGACGTATATCTTTTTATGTGGCGCTTTCTTTGTGGAGATTTACTTTCTTTTCACTTTCAAAACTTTATTAAGGACACAAATCATGTAGCGGTCCATAGAATACTAACATAAGTAAAAAATACAAATAACAAATAAAGAAAATTTGTAAAAAAAAATAATAGTACATTTAGTTTAGTTGCTGTAGTCATTTCTTCTATCAATACTGGCCATTAAAAGATCCTTTCATCGAGTTTTTCATCCTACCATTTAAACCAGGCTCAAATTATATTCTTGTGTTTGCTTGTTTCTCTTGGCCTCACTAAACAGCCTAAATCTGTGAACAGTTACTTAAAAAATAAGTGCAATCAGACTATCTGGTTTTAAACATGTATATTTTCTATTTTTATATTAACAATGGATCAAATGTATACATGCAATGTAAAAGGGTTTTTAGTTTTATCGCAAACCCACAAAGAATGATCATCCAACTCAATTCCTTCAGCCTTTTTGTTCAGCTCACTGCTTTGGTTTTATTTCCCACAACTTTAATGTTAAGCAGGCAGACAGCTCTTCATTAAAACAACCCAAGGGGCTGCTTTGGTGGACGCCACATCTACTTCAGACAATTAAATGAAATCCAAGACACTCTGTTTGAGTGAAAATCCACATCCACGATTATACAGTGGTTTGTTCTAACAAAAACAGATTTCTGTTCTACCTTCACTTTTTATCTATGCCATTCTCTGTGGCACCAATAGGGACCTTAGTCATGTTAGTTTCTGTTTTCTTATACCAACAAATATATTTTAAAATGTGATTTTTCATCTTTGTACAAGTTACAGCTTTATAAGTGCCAGACAGTGAATCGAAGTATCCACTCTGGTTTAGTAATTTATTTTACACTACATTCATTAACAAAATGTCTGAATGCAATGCAACAATGAACTGTTATTATGCAGAAAATGAAAGTACGTAAAATGAAGTAAAATGTAAAGACCAGTCTTAGTTTTAGAAGCAGCAGAGTGCTTTCCTTATCCAACCAAAGAAGCCTTGGATTCCAGCTTCATCCTGGTCGCTGGTCTGTCCTTCCTCCTCTTTGGTCTTTGGTGGGTTGGACTGAAATTGTGACTGGATGTTCACAAGGAGGGGTTAAAGGTCTTGGTGGAGTTGACACCTCAGCACCATTTGCTTCTTGGCCTGGTGCAGGCTGCTCCGCTGGTTCAGCCTCACTGACTGTCACTGTGATGGTTGAATGTTCATCAGGAGGTTTTGGATCAGGAGTGACAGCAGGGCAGGTCGGGGCTCTCTGGTGGCCTCCTCAGCATTGGCAGGAGGCTAAACAGTTGGAGGAGGAGGAGAGGAAACACCAGAGACTCGTTCTTGGTTGAGCTCCTCACTTACATCCTCATGATCCAGGACTGAAACTAAGACTAGAGATTCATCTGGAGGCGTCAGAGGAAGTGGTGAAGCAGAAACAATAGTGCAGTATGGTTCTCTGGTGGACTTTTCACTTGAATGCTCACCATTCAGGTCGGAGGCATCCTGAATCCTCCTGGACATCACTGATGTCAGGATGTTCATTAGAGGTCACAGAAGGTGGTACCCTCTGATCTGCTGGTTCTAGACCTGGAGTTGACTGCTCAAAAAAGATGGTGCTGGTAGGAGCACAATCTGCTTCTGTGATGAGTACTGTGGACTCCAGACTAGGTTCCTCAATCGAAGCTTCAGCATAGGTGGTTTTGACACCATCCACCATGTCTACTAACTGGCTGCTGGTTTTTTTGGGAGACATGTTGGTGTCAGGCTGAAAGAGAGCAAAGATCTCTCGTGCTCTCTTTCAGCCTGACTCAGCGATGGTGTTAAGGGCCTCTGCTGTAAAGTGGTTCACGTTGTCTGCTGGATACATCTGCTGAACCTGCTCCTGGATAGACAGGACCATGCTGTCTCTGATCAAGCATTAGTAGGTGATTTGATGGATCATTTTCTGCAGACCAGTGGAGACCCAGTCCAGAACAGCCCTTGTCACCCCAACAGTGATGTCACTGAGTGGCTTGGAAAGCCTGTTGAGGCAGGTGTTTGGAGGAGGCAACCAGAAGGCCTGGACCATGATCTTAGTGTGCCCAGAAGGCAACCTCCATCACCACTTCCTGTAGGTGCAGGAGTTTGGGGCTGGAAGCTTTCAGGGTCCTGGCGTACTCCTGAACCAAATAATGAACTTGGGATGTCTGTAGGTTACAATCATTCAAGGTATGTTTTAAAACACTTCAAAATACAACAGAGATGTCACAACCAGTGTAGTTTATGTTAAATGTCTATAAAATGTGACTTACTGAAACCAGGGGGGTTGGGACTCTGGGGTGTTGATCAACCGTCTGGCTTCATACTCAACGTCTCGCATTTTCATGCTAGTATTCACCTCCCACACCTAGAACAAGAAATGAGATGTAAACCCGGTGTAATGCAACAGTTCAGTCCAGAGTACATTAAAGTCTGAGTCTGATTATGGTCTTACCAGCCTGAGGAACGAGTGGGCATCAGCCTGATCAAAACTCCCAAGTTCAAGCTCCCAGAGCCTTAAAAAGAAAGAAAACAAAAGCTTTATCTGCAATGTTTGTCTGTTCTTCATTAGAGAAAAAACTATATCATGACCAGAGTTAAAGTTAGGTTTGTGTGTGTGTCAGAAACTCACTATGCTCTCAGAGTGTTTTTATTTTTCTCCACCAACATGTTGCTCATGTCTTCAACAGTCACATCAGATGGAAGATGTTTTTCCTGCTGAAGCCTGATGAATTCAGCCACCATTACAATCTAAAGAATAATAACAGGTAACTGTATGTATATTTAAATATACTTGACATTAAACTATATTTCTCTCACCTGAGAGTTATATGAGCTCACATGCCAGCAGACCTCCAGAGTCTGTTCATAAATAGGTGACCCAAACAACACCTGTGAAGGAAATAAGATAATATTTCTCAACAATTTTGAATTCAGACGTTTAACTGCATCCGAAAATGTTTAGGGTCTAAAAAACCGCTTAGCTTTGTGGGGTTGTCGATGGCTCAACTTCCATCAATAAACTCCATAGTTGGGTTTCTATATATGTATATATATTCTCTATATCTCAATGCAGAATAGCTGTCAAAGTGACAATGGAAATTTCACAAGTATTTTCAACAATATACTCAAAACTGTTCAAATGCAGCTGATAGACAAGCCACAAATGAACTAAATGTGTTCAGGTTAAAGAGTTGTGAAATCTGCAGAATTCCTGAACACTGAATGTTGAGTTGGACGTCAACATGCTAGGACACTTGACACACACAAACGCTCTTCTCCAACACACACTCACGTGTCTGCATACACATACAAAGTCTTTAGTTAATTGGTGCTTAAGAGAGAGATACATTTCTGTGATACACTGAATGAAGAATTGCAGTGAAGGACAGAAACAGAATACACGACCCTGGTTTTAATTAGCGCCATTATAAGATTAATAGTCTGGATTTGTTTTGTAGCTAAATGTGGGAAGAAAGAAAAAGGGAATGGTAGAAACATACTTTTTCTTTGCACGCATGCAGATTTGCATCTTGTCTACCTCTCTGAAGGTGGTAAACACCACGGCCAATGTAACCGAAAGCACAGAGTTTGGCAACTGTAAAATATAGGTCAGGCTAGATCAAGCACATCTCACCGACAACACACGCACTAGAAGTGTGTGGTGGTTAATTTACACCGCGGAGACCCTGCCCACTGTCTGTATTTTCTTATTTTCCTCTTGTTTTGTTGTGTTCAGGACGTCTCTGGGCGTGAACCATTGTGCAGTGAATGTGTACCTCCAGCCAATAACAGCGTTACACTAACAACAGAAAACTAAAGCGACCACGGTTACACGTCTCTCTCCTCTTTCTACTCTTGTCTCTTACAGCACCACACTAAGAGTAGTGCAGCTGTCTGTGAGACAATCCTCTGAAAAACGCACACAGAGTTACGGGAACCTCTCAGCCTCTCTAACAGACCTCTAGGCGATCTTTAAAGAATTATTTAAGTGATTAAGAAGGTAGAAGGTAGATAGAAGGTACCCCGGCATTACATAGCAATAAGTCAGACAGTGTAATAAGAATGAATTAAGGTATCCATTAACATAATTCAAATATCCGTTGTAGTATACTGCATAGCGCAACGTTTGCACTTTTCAGACACCTTTTTCACTGGTGTGCAGCATAGGTATCGCACAACAGATATATGCTCCCATTGTTATCAAAACTACCTCCATTACCCATGCATTGTGTGTTGAGTGCATATAAGTGTACCTTTAGGCTCCAAATTGACTTTCTCATTTTATGTGTCTGACTTACAGTGATTGTGATCAACAGTGATCAAACTTTCTTTCTAAGAAAAGCAGACACTGATGTGCATTAAAAGACAACTGGTGATGTATCAGTTGCTCTTACTCTCATTTTAACCTCTAAATGAATTGTTTTTAGATGACTAAATGTCTCGGCTGTCTGATGGTCTGAGCGTTCATTTGCTGTTTATTACTTTCAGTTGTCATATTTTCAGCACTATCACCTGTCTACCAGATATCAGCATTTTTACCTTTGCGAGCATTGTTATCCTATCCAAGAGAATCAATAATCATTATCATTATATACGACAGCCTGACGTAGGACAGTGTGCATCGTATCAGTGGTAAACAAACAAATGCAGATTAAATTGCAACAGTATCCGGGAAGCCATATGCCAACAGGTTCACAAATACCAGGCTTGAGTTATGGCTTCAAAATATGCCTGTTCAGCAGAGAGTAAACACGAACTGTGATAATGTTGTAATCAGGTATGCAGGGATATGAATTACTTCATGTTCAATTTAAAAATCATATCTTGAATGATCAAACAAGTGCTGCGAAACTGCTCGAGCAATTTTCTAAGAACAAATGGGGTGAACAAACATACTGTACACACCGAAAATTAACCCGGAATGAAATGCGCTGAGACGATAAAATGCGACGGTGGCGACTTTAGTGAGGTTTGATTAAAGAGGAGCGGTAGGAAAGGCTGTGCAGGCTCAGCGCAGAGAGCCAAGATCTTGAGAAACTGTCCTACCTGTGATATCCGTCAGCTTGATGAGCCACAGGACAGAAGCAATTACACTCAGAGCAAGAATAACACAGGGTTTAGGAAATAAAAACATTACTATGAGGACGCACCATGACAAGTAAGGTTTAAAACCTCATTTGAAGAGGAGTAATTGCATTGGATGTTATTTATGAATCCTGGGCCAAAATGTACCGAGATGTCTCTGTTGATCTACAACCTCCCACCACCTGAAGATGTTGCATTTAAATTGGAATATTTATCCTTTCATGTGGTGTAAATCATGTGGCACTACGCTCTGCATTTTTCCTTTACATTTCATTTCAGATGTGGAGAAACTGAATTGTATCACTACCCCACTGCAGAGCCTGACACTGTCAAAATGTTCACCAGGAACACTTACACCAGAGGCCTGCAGAAAAAAAGATATATTTAGTGTCACTTTCTGTGCTGACTAGAGGAAAAACTGATCATGCATTCTGATGAGCAGATGTTTTACTATTTAATACAGTGGTTGTTTCTCCAGATGACACTGCGCAGTTGGTAGCACAAACAGAATTATTTTTTATTAATTGCAGGTTTATTTACTATAAAATGAAATCAAAGTTGGTTCATATTATTCTGAGTCACATGAGAAGACATTCATTTCAACTTCCAAAACAGTGAGAGGTGCAGGTTACAGCTAGTCCAGCATATGTAATTTACACTGAAAGTGAATTAGTAAGAGTCAAATAATTTAGTTTCGATGGGCACCTGACTGTTTTAGGACAGACTGGAATAATTGTCCTTTACAGTAAACATAAAACATACATGCAAGAATGTCAGGCTTGTTGTTATTTGCATCGTGTCACTTTATGTATGAGATGTTATGTGATGAGTCAGATTAGTAAGTGCAGTAATTGAGGTGTTTATTTATAATGTGATAATGTGATGTGGTTGTAGCTTCAGGAAGGGCAAGGCCAAAACACCGAACAATGTAATTGATAACGTGTCAAAGAAACTAAATTACAATAACTTACCTCTGTAACTGAGCTAAACGGGGAAATAGGATTAACTCTACTAGTTCTAGAAGATGATTCCCGTTAGTTTAACAAAGTCATACTACAAATACAAGTCAGGATTTGAGCATGGTTGGTTGGTAGAGCTTTGATCCCACTGTGCCACTAGGCTGATTAAAGGTGGAGTATGTGATTTTAATCCAGTACAGTTTTTGTCAACTTCAGTGAATAACTCCTCACAAGCTGTCTCTTCTAAGTGTTTATACGCAGCCCTGGCTCTGTAAATTGTTAAAAAAAAAAAACAAGTGTCTTGGGCTGATCCACTTACTCCACTTTAAAGAGACCATGAAGGATCCGGCCGCAGGGGCGACGGGGAGGACCAACCACCTCTTTGTCACTACACAGATTTTACATGCAAACACACACTCATACCTGACACATGTTGGTTATTCGTACTGATGTGATGAGAAACACGCTATAAAGCAATGGCCAAAAAGGGCAACATCAAGAGAACAAGATGAGGGTCAGACAATGATGCAGCTGCGTCTCGAAAGTCAAATCCTGAACGCTATTGCTGGCAAGTTACGAGAGCTGCCTTGGAAGCTGATGTTTGCAGTGCCAGACGTATAGTTGTCATAACATCAATAAAGCACATCTACTGTTGCTGCAGATCATCATGATGTTAATAAGATCAGTCAAGTTAAAAAGACAAGGAACAAGGAACATAATATCAGCAGCTCTATGCTGCCTTTTGTTGGATTCTCTATTCTGTGTTGTTATACAAGTGTCCTTATATATTTCCCTATGTAACAGTGTAAAATAATCAATCTGTTCTCATTCTCTTTCTGTCAGTAAGTGCAAACGTGAATTAAAAGTATACTACTCAGGATAATATTTGATGTACTTTTTACGTATTTTTTCAAATTCTGGCATGTTAAATCTTCCGTATACCTTTTAAAATGAATTACAAAACATGCATTTCTGGTACAAACACTGGAGTAATGGCATTATTTTTCCACTTTAAACACAATCCTGGTGGAAAAGTCCCAACCTCAAAGTCGTGCCGGTACAGAACGAGGATGAACTCTTTCAGTTTGGGAGTATTTTCCTTAACTGTCCTCATAAAGATAAATGTTCACAAAACGCAGTGACACACACTCTCCGTCACACACTCGCAAACACATACACAGCATAAGTAAAAGGAAGGTTAATGGATGTCATGGAAACTCTATTCATTAGCCCTGGCTCCTTGACACTGTGTTACTGGGCTGTGAATAGACCTCTCTTAGTGCAGCAGGAGATCCAATCACTTAAGGAACTTTCACATAGGCTTTCAGCTTTGCCACTCTGCACGCTATGATGTTTCAGTCATGTTCAAAGAGTGCCTCTATCGGCGGTATCCTCGAAAAAATGCAGATGGCACGTGTCTGACAACTTCCAATTTCCTTTAAAAGGAGCAACTATTTATAAAACTTCAGGCACTCTTCTCCTTGGCGCTTTAGACACAGCCTCCATTTGTCTGATGGATTGGCTGTCATATTCCGACAGTGCAGTGCTTCTTTCAGTTTATAGACGTCTCTGTGCTCCTGACTGTGCAGTGCAAGCTGTAGTTTTTCTCCCTTATCGTTACACTGCTGATGCCGTCCTCCACATATAAACAAACAGGCAGCAGAAGTGAATAATCATGACTTTGGCTGGGTTTTAAGTCTGGTTGTGGTGCTCATAACCCACGTAAGGTTATCATCATCACTCAGTCCCTCAACACAAATGTTAATTAGTTCCATGTTCATGTAGTTCATGTTGTGATGGAAAAAAATGAGAAAGGAGCATTTTCCATAGTCTGACTATGTCTTTAAAAGAAAATGTTGGAATCCACCTGTTCACACTGACTGTTATAATTAGAATTAGATTTGAATCAAACAGTAACTTATAGTCAGTGCTGCCAGATGAACAATAATTAAAGTATTTTGTATGATAATTCTGCCCCTTGTATAATGTCTGATCAATAATATTAATGGTAATTTGATCATTTTTGTGACACAGTATTAATAATTGTAATCATTCAAGGATATCTCATTTGAATTCATTTCCTGATACAATCAAATCAAATTCACCTCACGTCATGTCTTTCCAGCCAGTCATGCTTGTTGTGATGATGAATGTGACTCAAGAGCATGACTCTTTATACAACTTTTAAGTATTTATATTGAATCCATTACTATATTTACCCAGTGCAAATCTCTTGGTTATGTCTTGCATACAGTATTTTTCCTCAAAACATGGTAATTGTAAGCCACTGGTCCAATACTTTAGCATTTCCATGGTAATGCTGTCACTCTACGCGCTGGTGTCTGTACCGTTTTACACTCTGTATATCAATCTTTGCAAAACTGTTAAACTGTGAATATAATCACAATTTAAACAGAAACACTAGGTTGAAAAGGAGTGTCATACTGTGGCCTCTGGCAGTGTCTTGTATTAGTAGAATACATGTATTTAGAAAACAATTGCGAGTATAAATAGGTGCCAATCAGACTACAGTTCTTTTCTTAAAATAAATAGATTATTTGAATGGATCACTTTTTAAAGTCAGCATTATTCGCTCTGAAATTTAAAAGGCATCGCTAATTTCACATCAGCCCCTGATTAAAACAAAGCACAAAAGCGCAGCCTGTCTGCACCGTAGCAGAGGATGCACACAGTGTGGCCGACCTGTCCACACACAACACAAAGACCGTGGAGTTAGTAACAGTAAATTTAGCTATTGCTTTATCTTTTGCGCCAATTTCATGCTGTGTGAAAATAGAGTAGGTAAAAACTGTCTTTTCTGGTGCCATTTTTATTTTAAGAGGATTAGTTGGGATGCGTCAAACTGCACTTCAGAAGTTATGTGGAAAAAAAAAGTTCTTCCATGAAACTGTAAATTCACAAAAGTGTTTTCTTTTTACCTTTTTTAAATGGTAATCTAACTTGATGCTGTGGAAAATAAAAGGTCAAGGAAAAACGTGGTCTTTGGCCGAGACGAAACATCACACTTATTTCTGTTTAGAACTACTTATAGTTCCTACAGCAAACGTTAACACATATTGAGAGAGACTCCTGGGTTCAGTTTACTTCAGTTAACAGTATTCTGCGGCCATTCATTAATGCTAGCGTACATGCAATAATAATGCAAGATAATGCTGAAGTAAAACAGAGTATTTAAATCACGGAACTAGCTTTGAGTAATGATATATGTCAACATGTTACGAATTACGTTTGAGGGCATGCATTCTGTAATCTGTAGTGAAATACATGCTAAAGGTTCAGTATGTAAGATACGTGTTTACATGGCGTTTGTGTTGTGCTGAGAGCTGATGTTAGCTAACTCCATTTCTAGGCTAACAGTAGCTAGTGTTGCACAGACGCTACTGGCACTGAAGAACATGGGGGCGTATTTTCACAGAAAACACGTGTACAGGTTGTTATTATAAATGCAGGCAACCGAGACGGTCATCGGCTTAGAAAAGGAGTTAGCTAACCTCAGTAAATGAATGGCTCAACTAGCACAACATAGACTCCGACACAACCTTGATGATAGCGCACAAGCATGCACAAATCAAACATCATAACAACTTTTAAAAGGAACCCTCTCAACACTGCCCTGGGGTTGAGGTTTTGAGTAACCACACCCAACAGTGATATGGCAGCAAAGTGTGGGTGTTAAGTTGCTGAATAAATTACAAATAAATTGTCTTTCTTTGAAACACTCCTTTAACTTAGTACTTGGAGCTTGGAGGCTGGTGTATAAATTTTTCTGACATCCTCTCAAGTAGAGTTATACAAATGAGTGTGTATGTGTCGGGGCATGTGTTTTTGTGCATGTGTGCGTCTGACCTAGTGGACATTGTCTTCTTGGTAAATCTGGTCCCTCCAGCAGGCCTGCTTGTGAGTAGCAGCTTATCAGCTCCGACCAGAGTTGCCCTCACTCCCAACTACCTCCATTGCCTGAGAGGAAAATAAATTGCACCCATGCAGTTAATAAGAATAAAAAATATATTGCGACGGAGTCTCACACAGCCATAACAAATCCTGCATAAGAGACGTTGCTGGTGGGGGGAGCGAGCGCGCTTATGTGTGTGTACTCCGACACAAACTCGTTGGCATGGTGAAACGTCTACCAGTATCAGATGGGGTTTCGACCTGCTTCTCATGATGAACAGCCGAGGTGGTTTTCGTCCCCCGCCACAAAGCCAAACAAACATTTATTTTCTTCGTGTTAGACCGCAAGTGTCATGGGTGCATATTGAATTCCTGACAACACCGTGACAACGTCTATGGAAGGTAATTACATATTGAATGTTCTTTTTCTTCATTCAGCTCCTGGAGGGGAAAATCCATCTGTTGCACCCAGAGATTGTATGCAGAAATCATGTTTCCTCAAGCCCTCAAACACAACCATTTACATCGATATGAAAACAGGTAGAGCAATGCAGGATATCTGTGCTATGGTAAATTAACTTCTGGCAATGCAGCACGTGATATATTTCCTCTGAAATAAGGAGGAGGGTCTATTATATAGTACTGAACAAGGGTAAGACTGAGTTTCTATTACAAACATGATTGATAGAAAGCTGATGTGTTACAGTAAATGTTTTCTGAAAACTGCCTGGTAACCCTTATACTGGAATGGGTTTCAGAGACCTTCATGAATGTGGCAGAAAAAGTAGAGAAGAATAAAAGCATAACGTGTGTTAGATTTGGGGAAATCCGATTGAATTTGTGAGATAATGGATGAAGAGATAAATCCCGTGTTAGTCACCTCAGTTTTACCTCTTTTTTTTCAAGCGTGGTCACTTCCGGCTCCAAAATACAAAATCCTGGCTTCAAAATGGCAGGTCAAAAACCAATGTGTGGTGTCACGATATCTCCGTCCACTA
>JAPQRN010000003.1:9272691-9284425 GCA_037367275.1 Coranthus polyacanthus | reverse complement strand
AGTCTATGCTTTGCACGCGTGCTGCCTTTTAGTCTCAGCAAGATTAGCTGAACTATAAACACCCCGACTTCTGATTCAGAAACAGTTAGTGTTGGTAATACTATACCTTCTGTCAGCAAAACATAGGTGATTCTGTATTGGTGAGGCAGCAATATAAAAATGTGTTTTCTGTGGATGCTTGTTTGTCATTTTAGGCTGTTGTTTAATGTGGCATCTTGAAAAGACCATTATAAATAACTCTTACTTGACTTTTCCGTTGTGTTCCTTGTCAGCTGTGTTTTTTTGTCAACTCTCCCACAAAAAACATTGTGTATCTGCACCTTCATCCAGTCCTAAACCCTCCTGGACCCTGCTAAACCTCTGCTGTGCCTGTGCCTGCATCAGACTTTCGAAATAGAGCTTTTGTTCTCTGATGTAAGATCGTCAGCTTCAGCCTGTGGGATTAGCACTGGTAATTCACTGTCTTGGCAGGGGCTGCCTTTGGTTTTGCTCATGTACCACAGTAGTTGCGGTGCCACGGTGACAGGAGGGCCCACAGGGTGTAGGTATAGGCTGTTCCTGGCAAATAGCAATGCCATAAAGAAGAAGCTGCCTATTGCTAATATGACAGAGTAAATAAGGTCCTCATTACTGTTTAACCGAGGAGGAAATGTTCCAAGTTACACACAAAACCAATGTTACATATTGCACCTAAATATGTCGTTTTCAAAGGAATTTGTGGTCTCACACACTCGCCTTTAATAATTTGTTCCTGTCTGGCTTAATACCAGGACGCCATTTTTCACTTGTTTTTTATAGTAGAAAAAATATACCATGAATTGGCTTTTTCTTGGCTTATCTGCAGATGTGTTGCTGTTACCTACTGAAACCTCAGATTTTTTGAATTTTCACAGCCAAAAAAAAACTTGCTCTGAGAAATTGGAAATCAATCGTCTTCCTGCTTTTAAACAGCGGTTGGATGAAATGACTCTTCACCTAGAGAAAAGTGAAAGGCTTTAACAGGATTTGGGGACCATGTTTAAGGGGTCTGGACAAGTGTATTGACTTTAAACCTAATCAAGGATAATCTATTGTCTCTTATCTTATGTCTCAGGGTCTGGTTTTCTTTTGGTTTGTCTGTTTTTCTTGGTTTTTATTTTGTGTATTTGTTTCAGAGTTGCGGACAGAATGGAACGGAAGACCCTTGTTCCAACTTTTTCTTGAATGTGTCGCAGCCTGAATGTGAGGAATGGATGTATATTTACAAATGAAATGACGTTGACCAGACAAAACATGAAATATTGTTGTTTTCATACGGTCTGCAGTGAAATACAAATCATAGTAAATGTAATATCATTGCTTTCTTTTTTAATTTGCGTTTTCCATACCATTCTAACTTCTCCGTATTTGGGGTTGTAAATGATCGACTGTTATTATTATATTAATGTTGCATTGCATGTTGCGTTGCATGATGAATATGTTACTAGGCACTGATAACACATTTTGTGATGACTATATATCATTAGACCTTGACAAAACCTTGACATGTACAAGTTGTATGGTTTTACAGCCTTTGTTGTTAACAGACTGCATGCTGTCTAATTGACAGTTATTGTAACAATGCCCTTTGAATTCATTTACTGAATCGCTATACAAAAACAGCTAGTTCCGGAAATTCAATAGGGCTCCCCTCTCTTACAAATAACGCCGCATTCAGTATTGTGATTGCTCTTTTATGAAACAGGGGAACACTTTTCATATCCGTGTCAGTCATTCACTATTCAAACAGCATTTTTCCCTCACCGCGCACAAACGGCGGAGGCTGTGGGCAGGCACATGCTTCTCCTGCCAGACACAACCCAATTTGTATCACACACCCTCAGACCACTCCAACAAAGTGCGCCGCGGCTATGTTCATATTCATTTCCTCCTGATTATGTCTTTCTCGTGTCTGTGATTACTCCTAGACAGTGCGCTGGGCCCGCTCATTTCAGAATACATCATAAACAATTTACACGTCATTAGTTTTGTTTTGATCATATTTGTTTGACGAAATGTCTCCCTGCATGGTGAGCGCTGGGGTTATTTACCCCATTTAGAGGCCCAAGGAACGCCATGCAGGGTGTGTTATGTTGCAGTGTGTGATTAATTGTCATGGCTCTGTGCAGAACTTTAGGACGAGACTAAATAAAAGAGGTAAAGTGTGTGTGTACGTGAAGCTAGAGTGTGGGAGTGCTGCTTGTGCCGATTGGTTTATTGATCTTTGCGAGATAAAGGATAGACATGTAACATCAAATGGACAAATGTAGCTCATTTAGTGCATTTGATTCAACAGTAATACCATGTAAAACAATATGCATGTACTGTTCCAATGCTAAGAGGGTAAAAGGACACCTGAGCCATCGTGTGTGTTTGTGTGTTTGCGTGCCCCCTCATGTTGTCCTGCAGAGGGCAGTAAAACTTGAAGTAAACACAGAGGCTGATGTAAGCCAAAGCAAATACAAAGCGAAGCCCTATCATATTAACATGCAAACAGAGCATGAAATATAGTAATGTACACACTGTTTCACTTTTTTTTCCCAGGGATCTGTGGTTTGTACTTTCTCATATAGCGTCTGTACTTCTGTTAACTGGTTTAATTCAAGCCTTTTTGTTTGTACAGGCAACATTAAATTGGTCACCACACGTGGTAAAAGGCGAATTGTAATTTGCTTCTCAATACTCTTATTGTTCAAACAGAACTTTGTAATGTAATGTAATTTATCATGTCGTTTTTTTCCCCATCCGTGCACAAGAGCAAAAGTGCAAAATGTGAAAGTATGTAACGCGACAAGCACATCTGAAAAACCGCAAGAAGGGGGGGAAAAAAAAATAGGAAAAGGTTGATATTAATGCTAATGTCGAGTTTCACACATTCCCAGAAAGAACAACAGATTCTGACATGGAAGAGGTGGAAATGGCCGCAGTGCCAGCCGCTGCTGATCGCTTGCCTACAATCAGTTAATTGGCAGGTTGAGAAAAGCCGGGCGCTGGCAGCAGGTTCAGCCTCAGCTTTGTTTTCTCTCTTTATCTGTTGACTGCTAGACAGCTTTTCCAAAGGAAGTCGATTGCCTGGTTTCTCTGCTCTGGCATCACATCAGGATAAATGCCCCAGACATCACCAACCTCCCTCTTGACTCAACGTGACATGACAAATACTGATGGAAAATCATCTAAAATATAAATTCATGTGTCACGCAGACAGCTACGTAAAGGGCATTCCTAAAAGTTTTCAAAAAGAACATTTTATTTCCACAAAAGATATGATGATCTCGACTAGTGTTGAAAGGCAAAATCAAAGTTGAGATGATGTAATAGCTGTAGGCTGTTTACGTCTTTTTAGAAGTACGGCGTGGTTTAAAACTCAGGAAAAAGTGAGCAAGTGCATGGTGAGTTGAGCTAAGTTTAAATCCTTTTAACAAGAGACAACAACAGAGCTTTCAGCTAATTTACTTAAACTATACAATGCTGTAATGGAAAGGGAAAAGCGGGCTCAGGTTTTATAGCTCCTTTCTGATGCTGATCTTAAAACACAGAATTAATGTGCACACCAAACTAAACTGGACTAAGGTGGATTCACATTGCAGGGTTCAGGGGTTACATGTGCAGGTTAGGAGCTGATATGCACTTCTACCCAAGCTTCACATGTGTACTGCGTGGGTACTGTGGGAAATGAAGTTTCTGTTGGTAGCGCAGATTAGAATTGAAGAAAACATGAAGATTTTAAAGAAAACCTGTCTTAGGGCTGCAGATGAAAAATGACACTTATGGCTTTAAGGCAGATTTACATTAAGTCAGTGTGTTCATGTGTCCTTGATGAATAAAGAAGAGCGCTTGTTAGAGCGCATACCTCCGCCAAGTTAGTGCACAACGTTAGAACAAGTGAAAACATCAAAAAAATCATTCATCTCTTTTTGTGTGCATGTGTGACACTGTAACAGTTTGACCATTTGCAATAGATACACAGATGCTGAACCACATGTCATATAACTAGGTTGTATCAAGTACAGAGACCTTTAAAGTTCTAACAAAATATGGATTTTAATTAGTTGACACTTTTCCACTTGTTTACTGTATATAACAGAGACATGAGGCTCCACAGGTGAGACAAAATGTGTCTATTTGTGGAATAGAAAGAAATCGATCACCGATGTTTACTTGTTTACTTGTTACTCTTGATGTTTACCCCAGCCTTGCAAAGTGTTGGATAGTTTGTGTGCAACCTAGACGTGTATAAGGATAGACACGGTGACATGCTCCCTAAATATCTCGATATTCATACACACATTCCATATATTTTTCACAAAAGTGATTTTGGACTTCTAGATAGATTTCATGAGGCTGATTTGTGTTCAAATCATCATCTTTCTGACCAGTTTATTTTGAATAAGTTATTTGATGGCCAGTCTTGGGTCAGCATCCATCAGACGCGCGGCCGGAAACCAGTCAGGCCGCCGGTGGGTGGGGGGACATGACGACCTGGCGTCTCCAACCCTCCTAACCCTAATCCACTCTGACTCGAAACGAAGCCAAAATCCTCCGGTCACAGGAGCTGACATGTTGCTTGCGTGTCAATTCGATTCGATTCGAGCTATAGTGCAGCCAGCCACCAGGGGGAGATCATGACGTTTCCGCTTCGCTTTTGGGGAGCCGTCACTGCGTCCATCTTTATATACAGCCATATCACAAACTGTGGAAAAAAAAAAAAAAACAGAACGAATTAATTGATAATATCATCATATCCCACACGTCTTAATCGGAAAATGCTACATTTAGAATATCAGAATAATAGTGGGATATTACTGTGCATGTAAACGTCACTCTCATGGTTACCACTTGCAGCACAGCCCTGCCAGGGATATTAATAAGCTGGGAAATTAGCGCTCAGAATAAACAGTTATGATGAGTTGAGATGCAGAGATACAGTTGTAATAGTTTATGGTGTGGTAGAGGTAAAAAAAAAAAAGAAAAAAAAAAAGAGTGTGATAATGTGTGATAGTGGTGCCAATAAAATAAATAATGAAGAGATTTTATTAAGCTGTGCCAATTAAGCAAACAGTACTGAACAATACTGCCTACAGATAATGCCTACTCATTACCTCCCCTAAATCAAGCCTATCTGTTATTACTTTTATTAGCTGCGGCTCTGTTTTCCTGCTTCATAAAAAGCTCCCCCGTGAATCAGACGTACACTAAACATTGTTCAAGCTAAATGAAAGAAAAAGACAGAAAAATGTCAGCATTTATTATGGACAGGGCAGAGTTATCATGACCAATAGAACTGTTGGCCTGTTTAATTAACATTTAATGACTCTGCAGACTGTGTCGTTTCCGGGTAAGATTTAGTTGTTTTTATGTTTTATTATCATTCAATGCTTTTGAATCGCGTGCCAGATTATATTGACTTATCTACGGTATATGAACTACTTTACTGAATATGTTTGGATAATTATGAATGATAGCTTTCTTGGCATAAAATAAATACAATTCCATGTATTAATATAAAGAGTTAATATGTGAATAAATTCATGTAAGTATAGCCCGTTTTAAACTTTGTTCTGCTGGTTCCATCATCACCTGTATCTTTCTAATGTTCTGGCTCCAGATTCCACGAATAAATTCTACATCATTTCCGAGAGGTTTCGTAGAAAAATCAGTGTATTTGGTATAAAAACTCAGTGTATAGACAACTTATTAAAAAGAGGCAGTGTTCAAATGGCAGACTTTTAATACTGATTAATTAATTCCAGGTAATGACATTTTTCAGTGCACAGAGGGTCAGCTGAACACGCAATACTGCCAAATTTGTCTACAGGCATGCATGAAATTTAACACACGGTAATTGGAAAAAAAACATGAATAATTATTTGGGTTCAAAAAGATGTTTTCTTTCCATGAAATGCATTTTCCCTACACTTTGGGCAAAATGTAATTGTTCTTTCAGTAAAGTTAACCAGGAAAGTATCGGGATTTCTTTCTTCTTTTTTCTTTTAACATATAAAGGCATTAAAGGGAATTCTGTGTCAGTAAACGGACATTAGAAACGCTCAAACAGGAGAATGTCCAATGAATGTTCAAACGCTGAGAAGCAAAGCGTTCACGTCACTGCGGCCTCCCGCACACAACCCTGCTATCTGTCAAATACCTGAAACTTTCCGTTTATACAAAATAAACACAATCAAAGCATAATCAACTCTAGCCTATACATGCCTCTAGCTAAGTTGTATTAATCTGCACCAAGTTTGCCGTTTGCTTTTTAAACAGCTTTGGAGGGACAGTTTTTGATTTGCAGAGGGAGGCTGTTGCACAAACTGATACCAGAGAAGCAAAATGAGCTGCCAGTGGCAGGACTTTTTACACTGAGGGATTATGCAGGACTCTCCAGCTGTATCATCACTGTACCTGACTGCCAGCATCATCACTATGCAGCCCAGCAGCAGCATTCCACCAGGTTCACACACAGCTGGGATCAACAGACTGCAGTTTTTAAACCATCGGTTAGCTTTGTATGGAAAGCAGTTAAGCACATAATCTGATTTTTAGCAGTGCATTACTTGTTGTATTTACAGTCTGTACTGTGTTGCAACCCAGCTGAGACCCAGAGAGTCTTCTAATAAGTTTCAATGTTTCATTTTTAATCATTTACATTGTGGGAGAGATATGTTGTTTAAAGGTTCACTCGGATCTATTTCCAGAAATGAAATATAATAATAATTCATAACTGTGTTTTCATTAGTGTATTAGTGTTAGTGTACGTATATTAGTATTATCTCCTATGTTGTAGTATTTTAATGAATATCATGATGTAGTATTTTAGTAGTAGTGTTAAACCCTCAACATTTTAACATTCTATTTACACTAAAAGTTAAATTAAATGTGAATAAAATGTTGAACAGTGGATATTTATTCAATAAATAAAATGTTCAAGTGTTCATTTTATTGATAGCTATAAATGTGTCATTTATTCATTTTGTTAAATGATCTTTCAAGCTTTGTTTGCTTGTTTGTTGATTTTGTCTTGTAGTAGTACTGAATGTGTCCCTCAACATTTTATTTATTGAATAAATATTCAATATTTGGTAAAAAAAACAAAGCAAAACAAAAAAAAAACTGTTGTTGAGGGATTAATAAATAAAATAATACATCACAATGTACATCATATTATTACAAAATATTAGATAATAATCACCTTCGGGTCCGTGGGGCTCCGCAGTGGAAAGAACAACTAACAACATGAACGAATGACACATTTATATGTAAGAATGGAAACTTTATGAATAGATGGAAAGATGAATAGATGCACAAAAGAATTAATAAAACAATGAATTAAATGAATGGATGGCTCCGTGTACGACTGAATAAATGGTAAATGGAACAAACAGAAAAAACAGACGAAATATACAGTACATTGAATAAAAAGATGAATTAATAGTGACTGAATTCAATCTTAATTAATCAGCCAATTATGTAATACTAGTCCTGAATAAATAAACGAGGGAAACAAAACAATAAACACATAATATAAAGTGAGTGGGACACAAAAGAATGCTTGTTTTGACTAAATGCATCCAATGTAAGAATGTATTTATTATACTTTCATGTCCATATGGAAGGATACATATGTTCTGGTACCGTTAACAGAATGGTCTCACATTGATAATGCACACACCTGCATGCTTAGCAGTGCCTTACGTTTGCTGACAAGCCTGATTCATGAACCATGTTGATGTTGTCCTGATGCTCCTATACTACCCACATGTTAACCACTCTGACAGACTATCAGCCGCCTATCAGTTATTACTTCAAAGCCGTGGTGGGAGCTTCGCAGGCTAAAGGTCTCTGCTCTATGTGTGTGATTTAGGAGATGAGCCCAAACAGCCCAGAGTCAATTACCAGGCTTAGCAAGGATGGATGAGCTAAAGTAGCTAAGACGTCCACCAACATACAGAAAACAGAAGCTGAGGGAGAGAAGGTAGGAGGGAAAGTCAAAGAGGAGAGTACGACGAAAAATATCAGGGAGAGAAACCTTGGAGGCTATTTCAATACTTTCCTCCAATTTATCTCCCCCGTCTCTCCTCCCCTCCTGCCTCCAAACGCCTGCAGGTACAGAACAGACTTCCACTGAGCAGTTTTATTTGAATAATTCCTTCCTGTTATATATATATATATATATATGTATTAAACCAAAATCAGGGGAGATCAGAGAAAAGGGATTATGCCTGAGTGGTAATCAGTCTCTAGCTGTTCTTTCCCTCACTGTTTGTGCGTGAACAGAATCAGCTTGAACAAAGGGAACTGAAAGGACTGTGACATCCTCATCAGACGTCTTTACCAAGAAACTTCAAGTTTAATTTGATATCAGCTGTAATTATCCAAAAGAATATGGGGGACAAAACACAAGGTTGGCAGCTTAATAAAGGGGAACATTTATCGCGTCTTACTTTTTTTTAAAAGCCGCAAAAGTTTTTTTTTTTTTTTGTATTAATAACGGATCAATTCACCGTGCAACGTTTGATGTGTCTCTGCTATTGACAAAACAGAAGAGAATTATTACCACATGTGCAGATCCCCAAAGCTTGATGGAGCATTTCAACCTCTATTAGTCTGTTGTTTTGGTCTTTGGACCCACAGACTGTGCTTGAATCAGCTGTGTTTTCAGCCACAGTGTGCGGCTGCTTTTAGTAAAAAAAAAAAAAAAAAAAAATCCCATAATAAACCATTCCTGTGCCTGGCACAAAGTATTGCTCTCTGTCTGATGAATGCATAAATTGCATGTTTGCTTCCATATTTACCTTTAAATGTGCTGCTTGTACAATTTCTGGTCCAGTCTGCAAGATACTTTTGATTAAAAAAAAAAAAAAAGGGCTAAGATTTAAATCAGTGGTTCTTTTATGCTGCGTACCATCTTAGAGAATACTTGGCTCTCCAATTACCACTATTATGACTGATGTTAAAGTACGCGCAGAAGAAGAAGAATATCATTGCGTGTTGACTGTTTTCAGCCATAACTACGCCGAACAAAATGGTAGCACTAGAACTGGCATGTTCGGCTGTAAGATGTTGTTGTTGAGACTTCGGCCGTGCTGCTGAAGTAGCCGATAGCCGTTATGCTCAGTTTACTGTGGATTTAAGTTTCTGTATGGCTACTCACAATGTTCTAAACCTTATCTGAACTATTGCCGCCACAGTTCAGCTTGTAACTGTTCATTAGCTTGTAGCCTTTTAACTAGAACTTGTAAATATTCTGACATCAAACAAAGGTATTAAAAGCAAAACATTAAAGCTTTAAAAATGTTCAATGACGCTTGGATGATGTCGCGGTTAAGGTCATTTCCTCACACACCAAAGACATTTAACTGGGACGTGTCACATGACCATCCCTGGACTAATGAACTAAAGTCCTTATTCTATTTAGTTTGAATGATTTGTAAATCATTTTTCTAAAACAGGTTAGTTTATAATAATAAGGAGATGAGGAGAAACGTGGTCTGGTCTCTTATATGTAGAACCCTATGTTAGGCATACATTTCCCAATGTGCACGTGCAGTACATTCAGGAAAATGTGCTGTGTCCACTGTCCTGTTTTAGAGGACATAAGGAATGTATTTTTTGATAAAATGTCTTCCATTTATGTTGATCTCTTTTGGTTGGATGAATATGAAAAACTCGAGCTGTGTTTTAAGAAGGGATTGTTATTGTTAGAGTTGTGTGTTTCATTTGCCAAGCCCGGGAAAGAACGTTTTGTTTAATACAGAGCGGTAAATGAAACTTTTTGATTCTGTGTTGAATTGCAATCTAATGACGCCACAGCAACGGTGGTTTTGTGGTGTGACATGAATAAAAAAAAAACAATCAATCAAGTGTAGGAATACTGAGATTGTTCTGCGTATCATAGATTGAGAACCATGGATCTTAATTGTATGAGAATATTTGATATTAAGAAGCATGAAGCTCAGCTGAAGTAAGACAACACGGGTTAGTTAGTTGCAATACTCTAATATGACACTTCATATATAAACGTTTACAAAACATCTACATCTACTTCATTTTGTCAGTCTGTTCATCAGCCACTTTGGTTCACAACAAATGTCTTAACGCACCACTTTCTATACTCCGTTCATGGAAAACCCAGTTAAAAACATTCAATAATTAGTCTGACAACATCTTACGCTCATTTTTTTTTTAGATTGCCTGACAGCTGTTCATTTTTACTACTGCAAATGGTAAAATAATAATTACTATTGCAGCTGTTGCAACTTGTGGATATGTAGCCTTAAAATGTGCTTTGTATTTCACTGGACTCCAGTTGCCTGAATGAACGCTCCGAAGAGGATAAAGCATTTTCATTTCAAACAAACTCAAAGCCTTTCCCGTGAGAGCACCATTAGGAGACATTTCACCTTTTTAGTATTACTGCACGGTCAGTTTCCATACAACTCTCCATTACGATAGGATGAAATAAACATAGCATCCACGGGTAAGGCCTAAAAAGAGACTTTATAGATTGAATTTGTACTGTGATATATAAAAGTGACAGATATTACTGACACTAAAATGAGTATCCGTTTAAAACGGCGAGATAATTTAATGAACAGAGTGGTTTATATATCCCCACATGCTAAGGTTTACCAGTCACTTCTCATTTAACTCTCAGAGCAATTTCCTTCAGAATCTCAGACTTGCTGAGTGGGAGCAAGACCAGTGCACTGTTCAAGATCATAAAACCGTAGATTTATCTGGGAGGGTCAGATTGATCTATTAGAGGCCCTCTGTTGACATCGCATCTACCATGTCCCGTGCTTATGCTTGCTAAACGGCCGCTCTCCACTGAAGCTTTCTGCTGAAATAAGCAGCGCTCGGGCTCCTCGGGGTGGGACAACCTTCGCTGCACCGCGCCTGGATCATCCATAACCATAGAACTGCAGCACTGATAAACATTCCCCCTACAGTGGGAGAAAAAGGAGGGGGTGGCGTTGGTAGTGGTGTGTGCTTTGGCAAACAATGTGCATTTCTTTGGGCACTGCGTAATACATTCATTCAATCAGTCTTGACAGAAGCGATGCAGCCCCAAGATGGTATTGTATTTGATTTTCGAGCTGGCCTTTGATTGCGAAAGGGAATGGCACCCTTGTGACACTGAAAACAAGTAATGCAATTACTCTACTAGTCTATGTTCTTCAGGCAATTAATTCATTTTGATTTGCTCTGTATTTCCTGGGCCTCCTTCCTCATTAGTAATGATTAATCACAGAGTAGCCCACTCGTGTCTTGGGGTTCACTTTTTTTTTGTGTCTTACTTTTAACCAGTGTTCGAGGAATGTGAAACAGTTTGCGCCGGGCACTCTCTACACTCTCAGGTTAGATGTCACATTTTTGCTGCGTTTTAAATCAATAGGCTAGATTAAAGGCATTGACAAACTTCTCAGGTGTGAAGGCAAGACGTGTTCTAATTTAGCTCCTGATCATTTTAGCCGACAAATTGTCTGCGGCGAGTTTTTAATTAAAATTTAAACTACAAGATCAGCTGAGTTAGAAAGCAAAGTCGGAAACAGTCGGAGTAAAATAAACATGCATTGCAATCCCTCTGATAACTGGCGGGGCGGACCAGATCTGGGAAAAAGATTGCCCAGGCTCTTCCAGCATAGCGGCTCTCCCTCCCTCCAGTGGTCTCTTCCAAATGGAAGGCACAGGGGTAGGAGGAGGAGGAGGAGGAGGA
>JAPQRN010000003.1:9226619-9250422 GCA_037367275.1 Coranthus polyacanthus | reverse complement strand
TATTTACGTTTGATTCCTGATTTCCCATTGACCTCACGCGGGCCGGACAGGGACAGCCCACGGGCCGGATGTGGCCCGCGGGCCGTACAATGCCCAGGTCTGACCTAAGGTTTAAATAGTGTCTGTCTTTAACTTTTGACTTCTCCTCTCCATACATCCTTAGGACAAACTTTCCATTGTATCCCCTCTACGTATAGTACAACATCAGTATACATCAGCTTTGACAAGATGCTAAAACACTATTTTTCATCTTATTCAGCATCTGTATGTTTTTTGTTTTTTTTTAAACAAAATCATGGAAAGTTTTCAGTACTTAATTTGGTTGCAAAAGCCTCTGGAACAGTTTTCAAACTGTCATGGGACACTAAAAATCTCTACTAAAATCCACTCTAATGAAATTGTGTAGGTGGCTTAGAAACACCTAACGCAGACTGAGGTAGCTTTCAACGCTGGTTTTATAGACTGTCGAGATAAAGCTGTCGACATTTCAACACATTGTTTCTTTTGTTAGATATCCAATATACAATATATTTGCTGGTCTGATTTATGATGTGAATATGAAGGAGACTGCAGTCAACGGAGCAACAGGTCCATGGCCAGTTTTCTCTTCTACTGTTCTCATGAGCATGGGCAGTTGGCCATATTACCTCTGGTGGTAGCAATCCTATTTTCCACAGCTCCTGCAGGCTGAAGAATCAGGAGTGAAGATGCACCTCCTAAAGGCGTGAGGAGGAGGCCTTCCCACTCATTCCACTCTTCTAACCTGCAGCACATTGGCCTGTGGTGGGATTTGGACCATGCTTTGTTGGGGCATGAACCAGTATGTTTAGAGGCTGCATCTCAGCTGCTTTAGATAGCGGCAAGATTGAAGGATCAAAAGCGGGAAACCTCAGGACTTGATTATCTATAACGAAATGATAAAACTCTCTCCTCTGTGGAAAACAGCAACAATTGTTCAAGAACTTTCCAGAAAAGTATGATAAATGGTAAACTTCAGTTTACTTTTTTTTGTATGCTTTACCATTGGTACTATTGATTATCTGATCATCTCACTGCTTGGACTCATGCTCAGGTCGACCTATTTTAGTGATATTAGATAATACTGCCCAACGTGCACTGTGTGTTCCATCATGAAGGCCAAAAAACATTATCGTTTTAATGAGTGACCATTTTGTTTTAACAAGCAATGATATATAATGGTGCAGGATGTATAAACTGAAACACACTTGAATGGAGAACTTAAGCAACTCAGTAGTTATTGCAAAAGTTCCTCAGAGTAATTCCTGAGGATTCAGTGTCTCGATTTGCCCATGTGTAAACAAGAGTAATTGAATCCCACCCTTTATGGCAGTTGCACGATAGGTCCTAATTGTTGTACAGCAAACTATGTTAATGCTCTTCAACCGTTAACGCCTGAACAAGTCTTCAACAGACCTGAGAAAGCCTAAGAGAGAATATTTTTATAGTTAGATGTAAATGTCTGAGAAATCGCATTTGATCTACATTTATTTCTTTGACTCGCTTTTCTTCTCCTTTCTCTTTGTGGAGTGCCTGTTTTTGGTTGGAAGGATGTGGTACTTTAAGTTTCTGAACTGGACTGTTTGTGCAAATTTTTTTTTTTTATATCATGCACTTCAGGGTTGATTGACTATGTGTTATTTGGCTTATATGTTTATTTATAGGTTAATGAATTTAGCCAAATCCACTTAGTAATATTTAGCAAACCGAGGGTCTAATATTACACTGTAAAGATTGTAGAGGTCACTTGTAAAGTAAATTTGTAATTTGTGATATTGATGCATTGTGTGAATAAAACAGTTTTGACCTGAGGGGAATTGCTGAATTCTAGAGCAGCCAAAACATCACTAAAACAGACCCAGCAGGACAAGAAACCCAAGCTAAGATCAAGCATTATTAACAAAACCTGATCAGTCAGTATAAGCTATATGGAGGGTAATATTCCTCAAACAATCTGTTCTGCATGCACAGTTTTCCTTTGACAGTTTTGTTAGCGTCATGCATTACTTTTAGTTTTGCCTCCATTGTTGTCATAGCTGGTAGAAATAATGGCCAAAACTATGACAACAAGGCCAAAGTTATAATAACTTGGGTTGAAACTTGAAGGGAACAACATCCATAAAAGCACTGAAGCGAGTACAGTAGTTGAGCAAAAAAAAAAAAAATGGCGGTTGGATCTTGCTTCTGTACAGGTTGGGTGAATTGCTGTGTGCTTCCACAAAACCTGGTGGTGGTTTTCTGGACACTGTTACAGTATTATACAGCAAGACGCAAATGATTATGAGGTCTTTAGCAATAAAGTGGGGGAGATCAAGACTAACAGGACACAACAGTTGCAAGAGTTTCCAGATATTCCAGGTTGATCCGCTGCCAGCTGACTCTTGATATGTGCTCTGTGATAAATTCAAGCCTCAGCATTTTTTAAAACCCTCTCAGTCAAGTTACATGATGACCGCTCTTCATAGAACAGTGACAGACAGCCTGTTTTCCCTCCACTTCTCTCCTCTTCACCATAAGCTGTCCTGTCAGTCATTTTGGCTGAAGGCCCCTCAAGTTCCCCCGAGGCTCTTGCTATAATGCGACACGATGGCAGACATTAACCTGGAATTAAATCTTAAAGGTAAGATGGCGACAGGGATTTGCGGCTGTCACAGAAGCTTACAGCCAATGTAGTGCATTTTATTTTATTTTATTTTGCAGAGGGAGCGGGAGGAGGAGGAGGGACGGGGACGGGGACGGGGGGGGGGGAAGAGAAAGAATGTAATTAACCTCCTCGGTGGGGGAAATTCTATTACAAGCTCCTATTCTGCCATGCAAAGTGTGGTGCGGGGAGATGTCACAGGCCGTCAAGCAGAAAGCTAGGGCTGTCTGCATTTTAAACCAAACTTCCAATTTTCTCCCCCTATCTTTCTTCATTCTCACTGAAGCTGGAAATTGAGTACGGCACACTTATGTGGAGAGGGAGGGAGGGGAATAAAAGGTAAGCTGCATTTCAGGAGTTTAACAAGTCATTTATTCAATCTACATTACCTGCATGTTGGTATGAGCAGAGCAGAGCTGTTTGTTCTTTTTGGGGTGCTTGGTAATGTATATGTTTTCTGACCAAATATTTAAAAGTAAGTCAAAGTAAAAAAAAAAATGTGATGGAGTGACTAAGGTACCTAAAAGGAAGATAAAAACACTGCTGATCCACTCTAAAATTCTGTACATCAAAAATTCTGATTGACACTGAGCAGTGTTTGCACTGTATCGTAGTCTTGCACAGACAGAGCTATCTCCACACTTTGTTAGCATTATGCCAGCACTGGAAATAGGTCTGGCACCATCCACTATCACTTTTGAATAGGGGGAAAAAAAAACTCTCTGGGTTGTTTGGTTAGTTGCTATTTTAATCACACGTGTCTTGGGTGGCGCTAAACGCGGGACGCAGCGCTTTTGCAAAAATAGAAATGGGAGAGAAGCTGTTTTGGATGAACGTGTGCACGTGGCATTAAAATGACTAAATACCTACAAAACCAAATGCCACTTAAAAAAGATGTGCCTGTCAAAACTTGCCATTTTTTAATGCGTAGTTGCAGCTCGGAGATTGTTGTTTTTCTCCGTGACACGCAGATAGCTGAATGGAGGAGAATGCTAATCCTGCCACTGGCCGACCAAGAGACTTGCCCAAAAGTTTCTATATGCATTTGGGCTGCCATTTTGAAGCCTCGAGTTTGCATTTTGGACATTACCATCTTGGCTTTTTGGAGTCAGAAGTGACCATATTTGGAGCTGGGGAAGCACGAGAGCTGATGGATGAGCTGATGCTAAAGGCTAGCATACTCACATAGTCAAACAGTAAACCTCATCAAACATCTGCGTGACACAATCACGTGATGGTCTTATTAACTACAAGCACACTCAAGCTGTCTGTTAGGAAAAAATATGTTTTATGTAATAAACAGAAGCTCTGAAAGTCTGAATTGGCGGCCGAGGGAGCTGTCAATCAACTCCAACATGGCAGACAACAAAGCCTTCGATTAGCCCTAAAATCTCATTAAAGGAGCAATAATTTTAAAAAAAGGAACCTCCAGTACACTCATTAGAGAATCTAGATAAAACAAAGACACACTGGAATAAATAAAATATGAGGAGGATGAACGAGGAGCGTGGAACGAGAACTTA
Organism: Coranthus polyacanthus; assembly: GCA_037367275.1. Lineage (NCBI taxonomy): Eukaryota > Metazoa > Chordata > Actinopteri > Kurtiformes > Apogonidae > Coranthus > Coranthus polyacanthus. Next base: position 9,246,240 of record JAPQRN010000003.1, on the reverse strand, counting down.
TGTGTGTCAGTGATCAAACCAAGCAGCCAATCAAAAGTCATGGTCAGGATTCAAAGTGACCAATCAAATAGCAGAGACATCAGCCACTTCGCCAGCCTCAAAAGTCGAGTGTCGAGTGAGTGACTGTGGAAGGATTAAGCGCCCGTCTCTGCACCGTGATCGCATGACCACATACTGTACATACTGTTGTGTGCGTTCATATCACATGCATGTGAGCGGTTTTTATGTGCATGACTTTTAAACAGGCATTAGCCAGTAACTTACTTAGTTACTAGTTAATTTAAACAGCTGTCGTAGCATCTTTTTTACTTCTCTGTACGGCACTGTACACATGAGTGCAGATGAAATTTACTTCATCGTGGATGTTCAGTAAAAACCTGCTGTCGATGCACTTACTGGTAAACTGCTAATAAACACAATCATTAGCTCACCCTGTCTTTAAAGGAACTGGAACTTCACCTGGTGCTTATTTCGAAGCGTTTCATGTTGTCCACATTTTACAAGTAACAGCTGTCTCAGTGCTATCTGCAAACCTTGTGAGGCAGTTTATTCTCCAAAAGAGGAGGTTAAACAAAAATAAATGGGGCATCACAGCTCCTAAGCTATGGTAGCATCCTCCACAACTGTGATTTACGAGTAAAGCTATAATTAAACACTAAATCTGATTTAATTTTTTAAAGCATATACTTCATCATCACATCTTACACAACAGTATCCAGGGGCCTGTCTGTCTGTGACAACGGTGACTGAATGAATATGTCCACCATTACATTTCCTTTCAACTTGACAAATTAGCAGATCTGCTTAACATTGTTCTCTAAAGTGCTTTTCACATTCCTGTCTTTCAGCTTTGGATGGGAAACTGAATGCTGAAATACCACTTTAGAGTGAGAATAGCTCGAGTGTTAGAAAGGGAATTAAAAAGGGTGGGTTTAATGGCCTCAAGAAAATTGCAGGCCACATGAGACCCCCCTTTGGTTCTGCTCCCCTGGAGCTTTGACTGACAGCACCAGTGTAGCAATTGTGTAGTTCCTGTGCCAGCCGAGGGTGCTTTGGCTCTAGGTGCACGGAGACAGCTACAGAGAGAAGGATCCTCTGTGACAAAACCAGCTCTTTGTGTTGCACTTCCTGGCACTTCCAGGACAGATGTACCATTCAGTTTCTAAAATCAGCAGCCATGTCACAAATTGTTAGGTCCATTGTGAGGAGTCAGAGCAGCCAGGGATCTAGTGGAAGCTAAACCTGCAAAGAAGCCAGTTCAGCTACCTTTGTAGACTGACATGCAGAGGGTGGAGAGGCAGCGGTGGAAGAAATATCTGCATGGTACAAATGTACTTTTGCAAATTGTACTGTTAAAGCACTCATTATGATCATTGGTTTATGTACTGGATTGTTTTTGCTGATACAATAACATGTAAACATTACAATGTGGCAGCTTGAGATAGAACCAGTTTAACGGGGTCTTAAAATTATGGCTGTAACTCACAATTATTCACGAATCTACTGATAATTTTGTCAATTAATGCCATGTATTTCTTTATAAAATGACACTAAAACAGTTACAATGGGCAGTGAGTCCATAGTGATGACTATCCGAAGACTGATAGACAAAGCTTGACTTTACTGTCACCTATAACTAAAAGAAGTAAATCGTCACAAATTACAGGGAAGGAAAGTGTTTGGGATTTTCTTAACATTTCCTCATTAAAATATATATAAAGAACCAGGCCTATGTTAGGTATTTTGTTGATTTTTGTACTTAAATTATGTGAAATGTTTCTAACAATGTTCAAATTCAGGCCATTATTCAGTGTAATGGCCCGTTTCATTCGGTCCCGTCAATGCTCTCATATCCCACTTACTTACATTTAATGTCGCTTGTGACTATATTTTATGTCACTAAAGGTAATGTGAATAAAACTTGAATACATTACCCAGTGAACATGATTTTGGCATCAGTAATGTTATGATTCTCATTCTCACTCTTTTTAGTCCATACAGCTACATATTAAATAATGTTATATGTTATAGTGGTGATATATACAGTAAACCATTGGAATATATTAAAATGTCCTTCAGACCCATGGTCTCAGAAATATTGAACTATTTATCCATTTTTTTTCATTAAAGGTCCAAATGTTGTTTTGAAAAAGAGCTTTTCAGATTGTCTAACATTAGAAGGAGGATTGCTTCATTAAAAACAAAGTGGCACAAATTTTTAAAATGTGCAGTGTTATGCTGAAATTGGCCAGCTGTGTGGCGGTTTCAAATCAGACAGTATTAATTTTTCTCCCAAGGTCTTTTTTTTAATTCTCCTTGCAACTACATTCTTCACTCTTCCTGTGCACAACTGACACAAACGTCCATGTTAACACATGTTTACAGCAATTACATGCAATTCTGGCTTTCTTAAAACACCTTTAACTATGTAATCCTTTACAACCAAAGCCTCAGATAAAAAAAAACAAACAAAAAAAAAAAAAAAACCCACACAAAAAAAGAAAGACAAAAAAATACAAAGCACAGGACGGATGACCGAGCAAGCTTTAAAAATGTAAATAAAACTAATTTGTTTTGTGGTGTGTATGTGTGTACGTGTGTGTGTCAGAGCGGACGGTGAAGTGGAGCGGCAAGGATGGGTAGCATCTGCATCGCCGTCCTGCCTCTATTTATGCAGTTATGAGACTAGATGTAAGTATAAACCACATTAGACTTCTCCCAAGCAGGAAATATCCCGGGTGTCAGCTTGCATTCTGTCAGTGTTCTCACTGATTGCTTCCTACATTTCATTATGCTAAATGCGGCTTTTTACACGTGGAGAGTAGTGTTTTATAGGGAGGATGGCCAGGAGATGCATCCTGGGAGCATCTGAGCATGCCAGCCACGAACACACTGTGTCCCCAGCCAGCTGCTTATTGTGAACAGGTTTTTAAAAGCTTGTGACAGGGTGAACTGCAACAGCAGACAACCACATCATCCTCAATCCTCTCTCTGCAATTCCAGTGGTTCAACAAGGCTGAAGACAAAGCCTCTGAGATCAGTTTGGCAAAGGGACACCAAACATATCTGCATTCTAAACCTGCTGCAGGAAATCCCCCCTTGGCTAGCTTAAGCTGCACAATAAAACAACACTAAAGAGGCAGGCAGTAAATTAGTTCAATCAGCTTAGAGTGCGTCTATTGCGCTGTCATAATGAAACTATTAAGCGTGGAAATGTAGGCCAGCGTTTAAATTCAATTGGACTCTCTGTAAATGTAGCAAAGTTAAAACTAGCTGTAAATTTCTCCCCCAAAGGCTGTATTACTGAAATGATCCAAAACAAATACAAGGATCTGTGTGTGATCAAATGTCAAAACCAAGAGGGGGAAGGCAGACATGCAGGTGTCCTGAGGGTACGTCACATATCCCATTAGCTCTTGGCAATGCGGAAACCCTTCAATTGGAACAGGAATTAGCGAGTGCCAAATAAATGACTGGACTAATGTCAGGTTAAGCCACGGATGCTTCTGTGCAGTGGATGTATGTCATTTGTAGCTGTCCACATTTAGATGGCAGAGGGCGGGAACCAGACTGTACCGCGGCTGACATGCGCTGCTCAGTATTTCCTCACACTCTGCCATTTGTAGAGGGAATTGCAAATGAAGTGCACTCTTTTCCTGCTGCTGACATTTTGCGTCTGAAGGTTCAGAAGGTCATAATTTCAGTCTGTGGTTTGTGGTATGATTGATGTGTTTTAACTCCTTTTCACAGTTTCTGCCTTTTGTAATAAAATGCTAACTTTTAAGAGCCTCCAAAAGGAAAAGAAAAACACTTTCATAGTTGTTACTAAGGGTAACTTTAGCATAATGAGTTTTTTTTATGAACTGGCACAGTGGTCAGCCCAAAACTTTGGCTTAGGTTGTAATGTTGTGATGGAAATTTTGGGACATTGGCCTCGAGATGACAAGCTGACCTTGATTTTGATATTTTGTCTAGTGCCCGCAGCAAGTTTTCCTGTTTCAGTTTAGAGTGACTGTCTGGACAACATATTGATGGGCTTCCTCAAAAATGTGTTTTTACCTATTATTAGCTAATAACATCCCTGATTACCTGTCTTTCATATAAGCACCATCACCAAGTGAAAAGTTTAATGTATCCACTCCAAAACTATGAATAATCCCATCAACCTCATCTTTACTTTGTTTGTAGCATAATATCTTAGCGTGCTTTGCAATTTCAGATGGTAAAAGTTACTAAGCATTTAGGTTTAAACACTGCTATTCATCAATACAGTACAGCCGCCATAGCATCTTTCAACTTTCAGCTTTCTGCTTATAGAGTCTTCAATCATCTAAGACTTGTCACGGCTGTCCTCCTTTCTCTAGACCTCAGTGCAGCTTTCGATACGATCAACCATGTGATTCGAAATGACAGACTGGAGAAATGAGTTGAGTCTCTCTGACCGCGTTTTAGCTTGGTTTTATTCTTATTTAAATGGTGGGCGGTTCTTTGTCATATGTATCAGATATTCATGGCATTGATTACGGTATTCCACAAGGAAATATTCTTGGCCCAATACTATTTTCCTTATACATCCTCTTACTTGGAAACATCATGCCGATTGCCGCTTTTATGCTGATGATTCACAATTGTATATTGATGTTGTTGCCAAATGCACTCTGCTCTCTCACTGCTTGTCTCATTAATATCAAGGTGTGGATGGGTCAAAACTTTTTAATGATAGTCACAAACTTGACAGTGGTTTTAGATTCTGATTTAAATTTTAATTCTCATTTTAACAAGGTCATTAAAACATCATTTTTTCAGCCTACAAATACCGCCAAAAGTCAGACCTTTATTTTTTTTAACTAAAGATGCTGAAACACTCATAAAACAGTGAAACAGTCATGCTTTTATCACCAGCCGTTAAAATTACTGTAATTCTCTTTTAACTGGCTAGTTCATAAAGTTCTGTAACTCTGGTTTTGTGTATCTTTAAGAATCAAAATCAAGTTCTTTTACTTGTTTATAGAGCTTTAAATAACCTTGCTTGTCAATAGATTATAGATCTTTTATTTTATGTTCTGGACAGATCTCTCAAGTCTTCCACGGCTTTTCTTTTAAATGGTCCTTGGGCTTCATGTTTGTATGGAAGATGCTATATAAATAAAGTTGAGTTAAGTTTAATATGGTGCTGTTTACCCTCCCTTTGAATATGCTTCACTATGTTTGCTATGTGACTCTTATGATTGTGTTCAGACAAAGTATAGAGCAATTTTTTCCCTGCAATTATTTGTACCAAAATCCAGCTCAGGGTAGCCTCAAACAGCAGCAATCAATTTGTCCTTCAAACAATGTTTCCAGTGTAATAACAACTCAGAAAAAAAGTTTTTGTCCCTTGTCTTAGTCACGACTTTAAGAAGGTGATCTACATGTACATTTTATTTTGTCATTGGAGTGTAGATGAGCATGGATTCTGTGCTGAATCAAAGATTTGAGTCTCAGCCGTTGGCAATAAAACATATCTGCACCAGCCTTGAAGTCATAATAATAATAATATAATAGGTAAGATTTATATAGCGCTTTTCGATACTCAAAGACGCTTTACATAACAAGTACAGAGAAAAAACAAACAAGAAAACAAAACAGAAACAAACAAACAAAAGGTTATGGCAGTCTGGATGAGGCAAGAGGAGTCGATCATTGAAGAATCATCTGATTTGCAGACGTTCAGTGGGAGGGAGTTCCAGAGGGTTGGGGCAGCAGGTGTAAATCCGATGATCTGAGGTGGCGGGCGGGGGAGTGACGTTGGCGGAGGTCTGTAAGGTATGGGGGTGGTGGGGAAGGTTATTGAGGGCTTTGTAGGTGATGAGCAGGATCTTGAAGTGGATTCGGTGCTGTATTGGGAGCCAGTGGAGGTGTTGGAGGATGGGTGTGATGTGTTCTCTGGAGCGGGAGTGGGTGAGTAACCGTCATGGGACGACCACCCTTTTTTGTCTGATCTGTTATCTATCAACAGTCATGCCTGACGCTGAACAAAACAAAACTTTTTATACCTTTTTTTTCCTAAAGGTTAAGCATTCTGGGAAATATATGAAATCTCTAAATTAGGGATGATACCACCAGAGAATGTGATACATTATGACTGACGGAGGACAAATAAATAAACAAACAAACGTATATGACTATCGAAGGGCAAATAAATATACACAATTAACAGAGGAGGACAGAGTTCAAACTGAAAGAATATAAAGAACTTGCACATTACAATATCCCCTTGGAATTAAATCAGCATTCAAACAATGTAAAAAGATGACGTAACTGCATTCATTCTCTGTGTGTGTTTTTCTTAATAGTAAATGCTATTAAGTATCATTATTCTACGTTCTTTTATGAGTTCATTCTTGGCATTGACAGAGAGAAGCCTCCAGTAAAAGCCCCACGTTGGAAAGAGAAGAAAAGACGCTGTGGGCTGATGTGTTTCACGGCTCTCCAGTGGAGAGGAATGGAGGGGCTGCCAGTTCTTCCACAACTTCCCACCAACACGAAAGCGTCAGTGCATGGAGCTGATAACAAAATATGCAGCGTCAAGGCTTTGATAAACAAGCTGCTCGCCCTCCCTGCTGGGACGAACCGTCTTTCCGGGAGCTGAGGCTGGAGTGTTTTCCATGGTAATTCGGCTATTACGAGTACCACTACCAGTCCTCAGCAATTTCCAAAACATACGCCAAACGCTGAATCACAATCCCTCTTTTTGAAGACAACGCTAAACTGCTTTATTCGACACGTAACCTGATTTAGATACGCTGCTAAGATTTATGGTCTGGCCTTCAGATTATACCATTACGTAAAGTCACTTTGTATTTTGACCCATATTTGTCAAACCTTTACCAGAAACGTGCTCTACTGTTTGCTTCAGTGTATGTCAGAGCTGAACAGGGTATTGTTTTCACTCATGTCCGCCTGTGTGTGTTTGTGTGTGAGTGACCACCGTAACTCACACACGTGTACATCGGTCTTTATGAAAGTCGGTACGTTGGCGTTGAGTGAATATCTGGAACCCTTTGGTTTGTCTTGCGTCTATCTTATACACAGACATATCCAGTATATGTTTGATCAATCACAACTAACATTTTAGTGCATATGCTGGTGAGACAAAATGAACAATATGCACATTTTAAATACTTGAGAAATGACACAAAATACACACTTTTCTCTTCTCCTGAAAGTTTTTTTCTTGGAAAAATGCTCAAAATGCTAGTTTATCTGGCGACCCAAACAAAATCTCCTCTGACCGCGTCTTTGGGAACGGTCTAGTTGGAATAATGTGTGTCATTATCAAGCACTTTACTTCCAGTTCACTTCCATCCTTCCATAATTTCAGAGGAAAAAAATAATGTTTGGAAGAGTCTAACTATTTGTGATTTTGAACATACTGCAGGTGCAGTACGCTGGGTGATGCAGCGAAACTATTAGCGTCACTATATGTTTTAATATGTTACAGGGATAATAAATGATTGAAGAACATGATTGTGTTCATGCAAGTGTGGGAGTCACATGGGAATCATGATCGTACTGGTGATACTGCGTGAGCTGATGTAGAGAAGAGATTTCACATTATTCCAGGAGTGTTTGTGTAGATCAGTGCAGTATTTATTTTCAGCTGAGCTATCCTGTCGTTTCTCTTCTCCTTCATATTTTCAACCTCCTTTTGCAGTCATTTTACTCACACAGTGAGAACAACAAATTAAATCAGGGGTGGAAACAAAGCCCGCTTGTAATATAACAGCTGTGTCACTAGCATTTTAATTGAATTTACTTAATTTCTGATTGTTAATGATGGTGTTGTGGAGCAACTGTGCCGTTTGATGTCATCTTTAACTGTAATGCCTTCTGTTGTTGTTGTGCTTGCCTGAAAATTGGTTCAGACACAAAAGAGAAAAAAAAGAAACTACCTCATTAAACATTGAAAGAAGAGAGCCATTATTGCAAATTATTTATAGCATCCTTGGTGTTATAACTTTTGTAACAAGCCATATTCATTTGTAACCCTAAAGTAAAAAAACAACAACAATACACAAAACACAGACAACAAAAATGAAAAAAAAAAACAAGTTTTAATAAAGATATATACATCCTCATTTCCTGTTTTCTGTAGATATTTAGATACTCAGCAGTTTGCGTGTGGTATAAACCAACAGTTTTCTCATGAAACAAAACAGGAATATGTACATGGAAAAGACGAAATGTCATGTCAAACAGGGTGTAGACCTTATTTTACTCAGATACGCCACTGGGTTATTGAAATATGATTCGATTTATTTCACTCCCGCATGAGTCAAAGTCACCAAAAACATTTATTGTTGATATATAACTAATGTTGAAGAAATCACTCAGCATCAATAGTCCATACGTTTCCTCTAGTGGAGTGTTTATTAAATATGCTGGTACAGACCCACACGCACTGTGATCTAGGAAGGAAAGCTGACCCGGAGCAAGGGCAGAGGTGACATATATAAAACAGTACAGTTTACAGTGACAAAGGTGAGAGCTTAAGGTGTCTGTTTTGCACTTGGCAATAACTAAAGGTCACTGGGGGCAGGAGATAGGGGGGTCGGGGTGTTTCCTCCAAATGGTCAAAGACTTATTCTTCATTCTTCATCAAAGAGTGGTCCCAGAACAAGGAAGAGGTGAGGTTTTTGATGTTCATCACTAATTGTAGATTTTTTTGCGTTTTAAATACCGATATATACTATACTGCGAGTGAATTACTGGGCCTTTAGTGCTTTAACTCACTGAGATAAATGTGTAAGGCGGACAGATATCCCACGAGGTATTTGGTATTTTATAATTTCAGACTCTTTAAACTTAAATACAACTTTTAAAAAAAAAAAAACATCTCTGGTTGACTATTACTCATGACTTAATCATGTTACACTTCAACAAAAAGAAAGAGCAGGTTCCCCTCAATCATAAGACGTACAACACTTGATACAGATTTAAAGCTGATTCCATAATAAAATATAAAAAAAAATTCCATAATTATCTTTCAGTATATTGCAATTTTAAGTGGTCTTAGAAAATCTACTCTGTGACACAGACTTTGGCTAATCATGGGTTTTCAGGCAGGCAGGGGGTTAAATACGTGACTGACAGCTGAAATGACTCATCGCTGATCAGATTCAGTCAGATGTGACTCTACTGCTCTACTCCATGACTCGACATAGAAGCTTGGAAAAGTGTTTTCTCTTTTCCACAGCGGTGTTAAACGCCGTCAGGTTATCTGTATTTATATTTAGTCTTTTGATTTGGACCTCGAAGAGAGACCTGCATGAAGGTGTGTATTTCCGACTTTAAAGAAGAAGCTCAGAACTGTCCAAAATCAAAAATTTTCGTCAAAGGTTAATGAGATTATTTGAAGATGGGAGATCGACAGCTTCAGTGATCAACAGCTGTCAGCAGTCTGTCAGACGATTGGGAGAGGACTAATCGGCTGGACGTCATTTGTCAAGATGCATCACAAAAGCAAGTAGCAGCTGCCGTAACCGTGATATTTTGGCTTCACTTTTCCAGAGCCAGTCTTCATGCAGTTTGCTGTGATGGGTAGGCATTGAATCCCCTCATGCTGTCGCTGCTGAACTCCAGGTTCCCAAACATTTGCACATCCTGGGACCACATTTTTATTACAAATACAAAGCCTCCCACTAAAAGGCTGTGTTGTTCTGAGCAAAAGGCATTTCCAGGTCTAAAAATACAACGCTGAGATCTGGTGTCTGGCCAACTGGATTAGGAGCCAGATCATGTTGATCTCCTCTGAAAGGCAGCTTTATAGTGCAATGTTTATTGCCTTACATTTCTCTCCAAAATAGCTAATTATGTTTTCAAGGGGGAATATAAGACTGAATTCGTAATTACTGCATGCTTTTCATGACATAAAGTACTGGTATTTAAATTCCAGGCATTACTTACTGTGTATTCGAACAAACAGTAAAGCCAGAAAATGAAAAGCAGACACTCAATAAGAAAGCATGTCTATCTTAAAAACACATTCTCTTTCTTAAGGCAAAAGTGAAGTAAATAAACATTTATGGACTGATATGGTATGGAAGCGCTGTCGCAGCGTTCCCTCCGCCTCCTCCTCTCTCACTCTCTCAGGTCAACAGTAAAAGGATCCGACCCACAGATTGACTTATCTACCTGAATCCAATTTTCATGTTCACTGACTGCAATGAGCGGCTTCATTCCAGGATGAATTACGCTTTTTCTATCAGCTTTTGATAAACAAATCGAGCGCTGCTTCAAGCCCCGAAAGGAAAAATGTTGAGCATTCAGTATGAATAAATCACAGGTTAGAAGCACACTTCAGGGGCAGATTTTATTTAGAAACCAAGTCATGATACCATAATCTGTCTGCATGTAGCAATGAAAAAGTTATTCTTTAAGCCAAAGCACCGGTCCTAAAAATTGTTTTCATCTGTATTTCTTTTCAGTTTGTCCAAATAAGTTATCAGTTCCCTCATATGTAAAGAGAGCCAAAATGAAACCAGAATTTTCCAGTTCTGCTCCAGAGAAACACACGGACGCTTGCAACTGAATCACTAAAAACCCATCATTGGAACATAGCCTTGCTTGTGTGCGCTAACGATTATCATTTTCATGATTGAGTCATCTGCAGATTATTTTTTCAGTAAAAGGTGCACTGCTATACATATATTGTCTGTTCAATGTCAGAAACTATTGGAAATTGCCATGGCAACATATTAAACCTCTTCAAATTCTTAACCCTAACCCTAAAACCCAAAGACAAATAATTTAGCATGCTACAGCAAACCACTGGTCTGATCAGAGGTTGATTAATACAGGCCTCATTGTGAATTGTAAATGGACATTGGAAATGGACTTGCATTTTCATAGTCCTTTTCTATCTCGATGGTGCTCAAGGCGCTTTACAGTGTATCACATTCACCCATTCGCACACACACCATTGAAACAGTCACTGGGAGCAACTCGGGGTTCAGTGTCTTGCTCAAGGACACTTCGGCATGTCGACAGGGGCTGGGGATTGAACAACCGACCGTCCAGTCCTGCTCTACCTCCTGAGCCACAGCCACCGTTTAATATGTCTGGATAACAAAGGTACAATAAGAACAATTATCTCGTTTACTTACACACGTAGCATGTATTACCTGCCGCTTTGTGTCTCAATCAAAACAATAGGAAAAGACATTGCAGATCCACCCCTTAATTCTGTGATTACTTTTCACACTAAAAGCCCTTAAAATATACATTATGTGACTGAACTTGGTCACTCAGCATTTGACTGAGAGGTAACTCAATAAAATTACTTTATTAACTTCATAATTAGTGACATATATTCCCGTTTCCTGAAAGTAATGTTAATGTTAGCTTAATATAGGGGATATGACACCACTGACAGGTGACCAAAGGGCCAAGACAATTTTAGATGGTCAATTCTGGTTCCAAAAAGTCAAGATGGCAACAGCCAAATTGCAAATTCCAGGCTTCAAAATGGCAGTACAAAAAACCAACGGGTGACTCCGCCTCTTATTCACGAGGTAACAGTAGAGATTTTACCTAAACAGTCGGATGAACAAGGAGTTTGGATTGAAAACACGGTGACGCGATGAACCGAAACGTAAAACCCATCGAATTCTCCAAGTCATTTATTTTCCATATGTTTGCAAATAAACCGCAAAGTAACTCGAAGAAACAGGTGAAGCCAGGACTCATGTTCTTTGCTTTGTAACATTTCAAGCAAGTCCCATCAGTTCACAGTGACTGAATGCAGCCCTCACTCACCCCCCTCTCTAGGACGTCCTAATGTCATTAGTGATAGGGAGAAGACATTAGAAAGAAAAGATGAACGGAACTGGTAGAGACATGAAAACAGCAGGGGATGTGACAAGCAAGAGAAGGCTGGATAATTTACTTTGTAGAGTCCTGATGGATGAGGTGATTTGAAACAGGTGATAAGATATTTAGATTGTAATTTGATGTGAAGAGTGCAGGGATGTTTTCTGGACTCTACTGAGGAAAACCTCAACGATTATATACCATTACTGAGATAATAATGACATAAGAGTCAAATTTCCATATAAATTAACACCTGTTTTGTCCTTCTCTATCTCTGATTGATACTTACATAAGTGAAGTGAGTTTAAAAAAGCTGCTCCTGACACTGTCTGATAGCTGTTGTCTGGGCGCTAATCTGATGCTGTAATGCTTTTGATGTGCTCCAACCTGAATGACCAAACAGGCTGTTGGTCCTTACCCTCTAATATGACCTACAGTGTAATGTCAGGAGAAGTTTATTTTCTTTTGTTTGAGACAGGAGATGGACAGCTGTGTGAAAATGGCCCCTGAGCTCCTCTCTCTGTCAGCCTTGTCTCTGTGTAACTACATCACCTGACTTGCTCCGTCTTTTGTGCGGGAATGTACAATATATTACTCTGCTAAACAACAGTACGCGACTGTTGGTTGTAACAAAGAGTCTCTTCAAACGTGGAGGTTGAAACGAATCTCACGGACGCTATGCACTCGTATATAATTCATCAGCGAACGCAACAGCGTTTCACAGTCATAATATGAATTTAACTTTTTTCGTCGGTCGCTTTTTTGCTACTTGGGTTTCGTTTAAGATTCGATATCTAAGATTCGTGTGTTTAGCTGAAGTTTGTGTTGGAAGTCGCAGCAGCTCTCTTGCAATGCCTGCTCTCCCTCTTACACAGATGTCAGTTTGACTCTGTGACTACCTCCGTTGCCGGAGATGGAACAACAATGTTTCTCCATTTCCTCGTTGGTACCTTTTATAGAGAACAGCAAGGTGGAATAAATTCTCAGCTTGAACGGGGTGTGCAAAAGGGACAATAGCAAGCCTTTTTTTTTTTTTTTTTTTTTACATAAACAAAAATATAGAAGTGAAAATTTCTGATCTAACAAAAACTTATTCACTAGTCCAGAATTTCCTCACACGGTCTCTGGCTAATCTTTAACTGTACTCTGGTACATTTCACTTTCAATTAATTCAGTCAATTAAAGGTGGGGTTTAGGTGGGATTCTAATTCAGTATTTGTTTTTTTGTCAAATTCAGTGCCAGTTGTGTGTCTCTGCCAGAAAAAAAAAAAGGCAGCCTCATCGGACCGATCCACACAATAACATTCCAGCCTAAAATATGCCACGATGAAAGGTCCCCATGTGGTTTAGAGCTCCGCAGTGATCTGGAGCGGACCTTGCCTTAACGAGTTTTTGTCATACTCCTATTTCCATGGTCAATAATGAAATCCAAAACATTCAAAAATAGCTGCACCAGCTGCATTTTTTTTTAAGGCAAATGTACATCAGAGATCCTCACACCTGATGTAGAAATCAGTTTTGAATGAAATCATTAGTGTAAATATGTGTCAGTGGTATACGTCTGCAGCCCCCACGACGTGCACTCTTTCCCTGGACAGTTCCCACTATCATGCCCATTGCACCTTGTACACCGGTTGTAACACTTTATAGAATATTAAAAAGCTCCAGCAACAAATTTACACAATACAATTCATTCAGTAATTTGTGTCTAGTGTTCCAGCCTGTTACATTTCATTTTATTGTTTGTAAAAAGCTAAATATAGCTGCCGGAAGAGGGCCCTCAGGTTTGCATTACTTACAGTAGTTATTTTCTTAAATTCTACAACAGTATACTACTCATATTATTCTTCTCTTACTTGTCAAACAAAGACAGATTTATTACCTACGCTGAATTAACAAGAGCAATAACACAACTGTCATCCCTCACACTCGCAATTTTAATGAAAGACTAACTTGGAATTGTGAAGATGATAAATGAAGGGTTAGGATCGATCTGGGATTCAGGGGATTTTTTTGTACTAATAAGTGTTGGGGCTCGGGCACATTTCTGATGGAAAACATTTGAATCTGTCTCCAGGAAGATTAAATAAAGCCAATTGTTGTATTTGTTTTGCGAATGCACTATTTACAGCATTCTAAAATACTAAATTTATTCACCTTGAGAGAGTGAATGTCAGCTCATATATTCAACACCCCCCACCCCTCTCTGGACTACTCAAGCATTAGCCAGCCACAGAACATTACATTTTTTTGGGAGATCTCGATTTGTGGCCAAGGACAAAAGAGAACAGCTTGTCTGAATGTCACACCTGTTTGAACTGCAAAGGGCTCAATCTTAAGACTCACTAAGCTGGAACTGGCTGTAATGCAATGCCATTACAGTAGAAAAGCAGGTCAGGGCTGCTGCGGCACAGTTCAAAATGCCACTCTGGGTGAACTGAACTCTTTTTACCTTGGTAAACTAAATGCTGTCCGCAGAAAGCACCAAGCAAAATATCCTTTCTTTGACCTTCTCATGGTTAGAAGTAATAAAAAGAAAGAAAGAAAACAAAAGAACGTAGCTGTAAAGGTATATTTAAAGTTTCAATGTGGAAGACGTATGCATGCTTGTGTGCTTGTCTGAAGTTTGTGTTGGAGTCTGCGTTTTTCTGGAAGTCATTTTCTGATGTCAGCTCACTGCTGACATCGGCTGCTAGCGTTGCGCTATGTTGCAGCTGGAGGAGCAGAGGAGATGGCACAGAAGAACTCTGGACCGAGCACAAACATTTCTGTGGGAAAACCGACACGAGTCCTGTACATAGAAATCAGTAGTAACCAGTAGTGTGGTTGTTATCCTGGATGTAGGCAATGGAGACAGTGGTTAGCTTGGTAATGGAGTTAGCTAACGTCGACAAAAGGTTGGCTCCCAGCGCGAAAAATCTCCCACATCGAACCTTCAAAAAAAAGGACTTTGCATGCGAAACATGTTTCAATACGGAAATGTGCTACAGTGAATTCAGATTTCCTACCATGAAAATGACAGGAGTAAGTAATAACATCAGGAATTGTTAGTAATACAAATAACCAATGTAGCAACTGTTTCACTATATATGGCGACTTTTAATACCACTCAAGTGATATTTCTTTCAAAAGTGCCTAATGACAAACCTAGAGACTTGTTGGGCACATATTAGTCTCACATAGCCAGACCTACTATCTCCACACTTCATTAGCACTGTGCCAGTGCTGTAGATGTGTCTGACACCTCCGCTATCCTTTTGGAATAGGGGTAAAAGTTTGGGTTGTTTGGTTAGTTCTCGGGTGGCGCTAAGCGCAGGATGCTGCAACAGTGCATTTGCAAAATAGTGTCGGGAGAGAAGTTGTTTTGGTGGAACATGTGCGCATGAGGAAGTGCGTCGTGGTATTAAAATGACTACAAAAGAAAACAGCAGAAAAAAAGTCTTTGTCAAAACTTGCCATTTTCAGGGTGTAGTTGCAGCTCAGAGGTTGTTGTTCTTTCACATAGCGAGGGGGATTTTCAAAGCGATAGTGCACAGATAGCGGAAGGAAGGAGAATGACAATCCTGCCACTGCACAAAGGAAATATTCACCCTTATTCTGGTACAGTACTCCCAGACTAGGCACATGTCAACTCCTCTACCCTGAAGCGAATCATATATATTTCTCTGTGAATGTGCTCTAAAGTGGCTCTCTGCATGTGTAGAGGACAGCGGCAACACATTCAGTCAACCAATCAGCAGCCAGACAGAATGGTGAAGGAGCTGAAAATGCATGTATCGTGATTGAGCGTATGACTTAATCTGGTGACATTTAAGGACTGTTCGAGCAGTCTATAAATACTTTCTGTGAAAAACAAAACTGCTTCATTTCATACATTTTTTTTGTCTGAGTTAAGAGAATCTGACATTATGCCTGATGAATCTTTAGTTGTACTGCTGTCATAATAAAAAGGCAAAGTAGCGTGATTATGCCTTGAGTGTACAGGTTTGGTTAGGGAAGCCACTGTTGGAAGGGGGAAAAAAAAAAAGGAAAAAAAGTAATGACAACCTTGGCTGCGGTTTCGTGGTGCTATTTTGTGACTGAGCAATGTTGGCATAACACACTAAACTAAAAGGCAAACACAGAAAAACATTTTCATTAAACATATTAAACACGTTAATAGCGTTTGGCTCAAACCATTGGTGTTTCTGTAATTAGTAATTAGTGCAATTAACGTAGATGTTACAATAATTAAAGACAGAACAAACAAACAACGTTCATAGACTACAAATGAATAAATACAATATCTAGTTATATACAATAAAAGAAAAATCAAGATTAATAAAGTTAAAAAATGATTCCAGTGCAAATTTAGAAGCAATCATCCCGATTCTTTAAAATAGACTTAAAGTCCCAGTAAAGTCCTGAAAGTTCTGCCAGTTTCAGGTCCTTCTATAAATCATTCCATGAAGGTTAGTTAATACCAGGTAAATACTTCACAGAACATGAAGTATGACCTTTTTGACATTCTTTTGCGACTCTGCTTCTGTATCTAAACTGAAGCTAAATGAAATAACTTGTAAACGGTTGCCAGAGCCCTTTCTTTCTGTTTCTTTCTCTCAGTCTTTTGTTCTTTCTTTGGCACTCACAGTGTAACAGCACCTCACTTCACCTTGCTTGTCTTGTTCATTTTTTTCATCGTGTTGACAAAAGGGCCCTGACAGAGTCTGACACGGCCTGCTATTCTCTCTGTGATGAGGACACATGCATTTCCAGGGCGTTAGGAGCGCTGAATGATTTCTAACCTTACCCAGGCAGGTGATGGGCAGGCCAGCCTGAAGGATGCGGATACTTGGAGTAATTAATGAGAGTCCATCAAACACGCGCCTCGTAGAGAAGCTGTGCTGGCCTGTTAGTGTCCATTATCTTACTACCATGGACCACGAGAGGCCCTGACTCGACATTCTGCATTCATACCGACAAACTGGAGCCTGAAGATCACAAGACTTTCTGAAGTTTAACAGTTTGTCAGGACAGATGTGTTAGACCATGAGTAGAACATGTGGCAAGAACTGCAATTTACCATGTAGTACATTTTTCTTTTAATGACATTTCCTACACTGAGAAATATTCAAATGGTATAAATGGATGACAGAACAGATTAATCAGAGGAAGTTAAAGTGAGTAATAGCATATCCACTTAAATGCAACACTTTATTAGGGCTGCTATCACACTGCACTGCATAAGAGGGTGTACAGAATTGAGTCATGTCAGAAGAGCACGCATGTGTATGTATTTAAATATAACAGCATAAGGCAAAGTTTTCAATTATCTAATAATAATTATACATAAAAAATATGAATATTTACAGTGTGAATAGACTGGTACACTTTAGAAATGTTATTTTCACATTTGTTTCTTAAAGTACCGCTGAGCATTTCATAATTAAGGTCTGTGAATCTCATGGAAAACAAATCTCATGGGTTGGCAGGTTAAAGGTTCAATATGTAAAATGATGTGAAGTTTGCGTTGGAGTCTGTTTTGTGCTGGGAGCTGTTTGATGAAGCTAATGACTGCCTCACTTGCCTACGACCGTGGAACTAGCCTGTACACGTATTTCTACGCTGTGGAAAGCTTGTCTAGTCTGACTCACAGGAAGTAGTCTTTTGGAATAAGCCTGCCAGTGGGCAACTATTTCAGTCGGCATCCTCTGCTAAGTGCCTGTTACTGTTTTCAAAGTCCCCGACGCTATGTGAAACAACAACCTCCGAATGTCAAGTTTTGACAAAGATTTGTATCATGCAACAAGGCAGGCCTGCTTGGTTCTTTGTGGTTGTTGTCCTTTTGTGCTTTTAGCCATTTCCATGCCATGGCACTCATCCCTCGTGGAATTTTTCCACCAAAACAAGTCCCCCCAACATTCTTTGAATTCTCAAAGCATATTTGGCTTAGGCCCGCCCAAAAGGATTGTAATCGGTTTAGAGAAATGCAAACAAGCCAGAGAGTTTTCCTATTCCAAAATGATAACAGTGCAGCCAGTGTTTTCTCCAACACAAGCACAGCACTAACAATGTGAAGACAGGTCTGGCTCTGTAAAAGCACTGCCAGACTCTACTTCAGCAACGATTTACAACACTAGCTACTATTAGGTTAGAAATGGAGTGAGTGCAGTACAGACTCCAACACACACTTCATCTTTAAGCACACCATGATGCACACATCTTACATATTGCATCTTTAATAATGACATACTTTTTTGAGACTTTCAGCCATTTTCCTAGTACTCATGACGTATGACTTTCTTGTAAATTCAGATCTCTTAAGTATGTTTTGTACAGTGGTTACGCGATAGTTTTCTGTAATTTTGAGACATTTTTGAAATCATAAAATACTGTAGTGTTTAGATACGTCAATTGGCGCATCTCTATAAGAAGGTGTGTCTCTTGTTCTGTTTAAATACAACACAACCGTTCACTTGGATGCAAGGATGAACTAAAAAGATTTTGGTGGCCAAAGGTCAAAGGTCAAAGTCACTGTAACCTCATGTCTGTCAATTCTTTTAAATATGATATTTCAAGAAGGTCTTGAGAGACTTTTTTCTAATTAGGCAGTGAAGTTCATTTGGACTCAAGGGGGAACTGATTGGATTTTGAAGGTCAAAGGTCAAGATCACTGGGACCTCACGACACGTTTTTGTCCATAACTGCTAGTAATGGAGAGAACCGCATGAACAGACTATGATGCCAGGACAGTGGACGTGTCTGCTTGAACTTACGGTTCTTAAGTGATATTACTCTACTTTTATGTACAATGAGATATTTTTTAAAGCGTGTACCATGTAAATGTCGATGTTTTTTTTCCTATAATTCTCTGTGTAAACCTCAGCCCATACGGTATGTGTCACATACACTATAGACTTACAATCAGTGCACACGAATGAAGGTGTTCATTTATGCATTGTATAGTGAAGAATGATGATGGCTGTGCGGAGTTTGACACGGCGAGGTTTTCACATTCACACATTTCACATTTGCTGAAGGTGAAAGGTTGTTCATCTAAAATCTTAAAAAGGCGTATAATGATGATCAGGATTTGTATCATGACAGATATTTTGCAGCTGTGATTGAGCAAGCAACTTTCAGAGGTGCGATGTGGAAACTTGAAGCCATCGTTACTTAGGCACCGAAAATGGAATTAAGAAGCATTTCATGTCCAGGAGTGAAACTTTAGAAATGAACTGTATTTACATATTCACAGATTCAGGATTTTTCACTGCGGGAGGGTGAGGAGATGTCAATTTAACTATTTTTTAATGAGGTCACTGAACTTTTTGGTTGAAAAACTGCAGCAGACAAATTCTATTCTCTCTTTTTATTATGTCTTATAACATGACTGGAGGGGATCTTTAAATATGTAATGCATTGTTATTGATGTCTTGTAATTTTGGCTTTATAAGATGATTTAAAAAAAAAACCAAAACTACACCTGATACTGATGAGCTGAATTCTAATGTTAGCTTTAAAAGCATTTCCTGTATGTGGATGTTGTTTCCCAGGCAGGGTGATGGCCAGGAAATAAAAAACAGTCAGGTCAAGTTTGGCTGATCTCTGCATAGGCTAACATGTCGATCTTTGTAAGTGATGAACAGTGTCTGTTGTACTTTACTCAGTAGGAGGTTTAAAGTGTTTTTTTTTTCTTCTCCCTGTTCATTTTTCTATCTCTATTAGATGTTTGTGATACATTCATGATTTAAATGTCCAGCCTTCTTTTGCCTGACTACAGATCAGG
>JAPQRN010000003.1:9192002-9207274 GCA_037367275.1 Coranthus polyacanthus | reverse complement strand
ATAGTTTATCATGTGTAGAAGTGAGGCTGCATCATCAGAACATGACAGGACGTGCTTGAGCCCATGGCTGCCAATGTATATATTCATCCATATGAACAATGGTGAGACAATTACAGCATCATTATTGAGTTTTGCAGTTTCCATAAGAAGGTGTATGAATAGAAACAGTTGCTTTGCAGCCAGTTGGAAAAAGACTCAATGTTCAACCAGCTGGGAACTAGCAGTGAAGTACATTGGTAGTTGCGCTGATTTTGGCACATAAGACCTTGCTGTAATTTTTTTCTCTAACATTCCCAAAACATCTAACCAATGAGATGAGGTTGGCTTGCTTGGATCCTTTTGTACGTGAAATACAAAACAAAAGCACTAATTTACCAACCTGCTTCGGAGCTAGCAAACGCATTTTAGGTGCAAAATTGCCCTTAAAATCTCAGCTAATCCTAATCAGGACTGTTTAGCAAACAAAAGCAAAGAACGTGACAACTGCCATTAGATTAAACTTCTCTGCTCATGCCCCACGCTTTGTATTCATCACAGAATCTGACTGAGACGTTGGTTTTCGGGGGCCTTTAAGCGATCAACGCGCCGATAGACAGTCGTTACACTCGTGTTTCCAGCATGGCGCTTTCTCCTGTTGTATATAACCATGTTGATTCTATAGTTAGCACAGTGTTTACAGAGGCTGGAAAAGCACTTCTGAGAAACGCAGCCTTTCGCCTGGTTGTGTGCCCACTGGCCGTGCAGATCCATCCAGCCCGTCCAAACAGATCTGAGTGAGTGCAGGGTAAGTCTTTTCCACTGTGTTTGAAGAGACTGGAGCCCAGATGGTTAGTAGTGCTGCCAGATCAATTACCAGAAGCACACCAGCAGAGAGAGTGGAGCAGAGCGCTTAGTTTCCAGGCCCAATTGAACTCGTCCCTATTTGAACTTTTACATATCGATGTAGCACGCTGCGACATAAAGGACTCACTAACTTAATGCCACACATGCGCTAGTGGAACAGTTTGTGAGGATATTGTTATTTTACCTTCCAGCTACATTTTGTATCGCTCGTTCCAAGCCGCCATCATGGCAATGGCATCAAGCAAATAAACAGCTGTGCATGTTGAGCAGTGTGGGATTAAGGATTTGCCAAAAGGAAGAGAAATAATGAAGGCATTTCCATTTAGAGAGAATTAAAAATGTAATATGAACCACTGTAGCTAAAAATCTGACATAAATACGTACATTAGTTCACCTTTTGACTCACAGGGATTAACCGACTATGCTAATCAAGTACAAAACCAGATGGGTAATCTCAGCATGAATCATAATTAAGAAAACTCAAGCAATATGCTAAGAATATAGTTGGAAAAATGCTCGTCTGGAGTCAGGATATGATTAGCCTAGCCTAGCTTAACATAAAGACTGGAAGCAGGGGGAAAGCGCAAGCCACGGCTCTTCTGGAGTGAAGAAATACAACTATCAACCCATTAAAATCTGTAGTTATTACATGGCTTTAACTGTTTAAAATGTTTTAAGCCATAAAGGAACGAAGCCTAGAAAACGTGACTAGTGATTTCTTTACAGCAGTTCTCCTCTCCTGTTCTTACTACACAAGGCACACATAAATATCGCTTGAACAAGAGACTGGAGTCAAAAAGAGAAGATAGTTATTTTCCATAATTTTTTCGGTTTTAGCTCTGTTTGTAACCATGTTGTGCTTCATATGTGAGTGCTGGCTCCGGGGAAAAGAGCGGAATAGCAACCAAAACATCCGACTTTTGACAAAAAAAGAGAGAAAAGACAAGAAACAGTTAATCCCTTTTACATTTTGCTTTCAGTGCAGGCAAAACAAATTAGATACACGTTGCCCAATGAGCTTTGGAGGTGTTGGTAGGCGGATTTAATATTGGACAAGGTTCTGCTTCCTTCAAGTCTTTATGTAAACTAAGCTTAGCTCTTTCAGTGTTACTCTCTGTTTCAGTCATAAAATAAACTTCTTTTTTTTTTTCATCCAGCAGTGAGCAATAATTTCAGTATTCTTGATATCACACATTTTTTCTGTCTGCCTGGAAAGACTGCATGTTTCATACAACGTTAACAGCCGTAATGCATCATCTGGAGTTGACAGGTTTGGTGATGAGCGTTAATGATTACTTGGACAGCTACTGAGATTCTGGCTTTCAACACCGACTTTTCAGTCTGCCCTATGTTTGTTGGAATAAAACTTCTCAGTTTAGGAAGTGTGGAGGTTGCTAATGCATTTTAATAGTAATCCTAATTATATTCTTTTAGCCAATATGAGAACATCCAACCTAATTTTTCACAGACTGGTATTCGTTTGTATTCATGTACAGCACATGCTCTGTGCCAGTATTTAGTAAATGCACTGTGAAGAAATGTGCTTTTTTTATGCCAGATGGAAAGGTATGGCTTTGTTGTTCAAATTTGTCAAAGTTCAATAATTAATGTACCGTTACATGAACCAAATGTCTTAACTGACTAACCTTAACCATAACTTAATCACTGCATAACCCAGAGTTTGCAGATGTATAGAGTTGTGTTTCTAAGATTCAGCACTCTGACCCAAAACTCATACTTCAGTTCAAGCCCTTTTTCCCCTTGATGTTCAGGCCACACTTCAGACTTTGATATTATTATCATTTCATATCAACCACACTCCCCTGACAAGAGTTCAACTCCTATAATGCTTTGTACCTTTGCCTGAGGTATTTGATCTTCTATGCCCTTACAAACCTACATCCCTGATTTTCAAGTAGCCAGTGCAACAAAGCAAAATCTGACCCCGTCTGGATTCGAAATACCACGTACACAGACAGATGGAAGACTCTTCAACACATGTTCTTTACCCTATCTCTACCCACAACCACTGTTGATCTACAAAAGTATGAAGGATCACCCAACCAACGATAGTTTGCCTAAAGCAGTCCAGCTATTTTACGGTAATATTTCACTTCAAAGAGTGCGAGTAAATGCCTTTTTAAGTAAAGGAATGGTTTTCTTAATACCTCCAAGTGGACTGGGATCTGTTTGTTGAATGAAATGTGTATTTCTTTTGGAGGGTCTCTGTAAGTCATTGCCCATTTTGCCCCATTAGTTGACAACCAAGTTAATGTAAACCATGGATTTCTTTGCACAGTCTGTATTTTGGGGTGGCCTGAATTGACATTGGCAAAGAAATATCGGTTGAGTTTCTTTTATAACTTTCTTATGTTTTCTGAGACATTTCATATTTCTTCACTGTTTTGAATAAACACTGCAGCAGGGAGACTTGGAGATGGAGGGAGACAGAGATATCTGCTCTGCATTGTCTAGGCAAACAGCAGCAAGGTTCAGATAGGGATCAGAGACGAGGATTGGACGAGGTAGGTATGACTGAAGACAAAGTGCTTTAATCACTTCCCCCAGGCCACCGTATAGTGTCGACGATTATCATCAGAGAACATCTGAAATATGTGTGTGCTTGCCCCGAGGCTTATCACACTTAGGGAGAAATCTGTCTTTTTTGAGCCTCACTGACCTTGAGTGACTGTGTGGTTACACGGAGGGACTCAAATGGCTTAAATGAATTGTTCATTCTCATCCAAGCCTGTTTTCTTCTTCTCCACAATACCTCAGAGACAAAAGGTTTGCAAGAGGCAGATGGGTCAAAGGCAATCAGGCTGCTGACATTTAGGACTCTGACATTTACTTTTCAGTTAGTTCTCTGATGTTTGCTTATTTATGCTTGTGGGGACTAATACATGCTTAAAGCTTAACTATACTTGGATGTTATTTTACCCACAGAAGCCATCCTTCCTTTTAGTTATAAGGGCACTATACTCACCAGGTGGTTGGGATCTAGTGACATGGCGACATGGCTAAAAAAAATAGTGTAACAGGGTGAGAAAAAAACACCATCTGTGAGACATTTCTAAAAAATATTTTTAAGACATCTCCCCCTTTTGAAGGTGAGACCAAAGTTTAAAAACAATGTTCCTCACAGGAAGATAGGAAGGGGTTTGGATATTTCACCCTCTACAGCACATAATATAATGAAAACATTCAGTTTATGTGCATGTGACTCCACTGCATGAAGAGCTATCATTTATCTAATAAAATGACACGGACTCAGAATTACTATGGCAAGCCTTCATCGAGCACTAAAACATGTAGTTGTATCAACAAATGACTGTTAAAACTTTTACTGTGGAAAAGGAAGCCTCGTGTCAACAGCTGCACTGTTATAGGTGACCAGAGGAAACATTAAATTAGAACATTAGGCAAGCTTCGACGAATACAGTAAACGAGTCAATGTATATTTAGAAATCACCGCTTTCAGTTTTTAACATGTATTATCCATACACGGTCCTGACTTTTTTTTCTTTCTTTTTTTAAATCATATAATATTCTCAAGTTAGGATTCATAACTCACAGTATTCATGATTTGGCTGTAAAACAATCCATTAAGCAGTGGAGGAATACCTTCTCTTCAGCCTGCAAGTACACCACCATAAGGATTCACGGATCGCTCTGTCATTTTTGCTATGTTCAAACTCTAAAGTGAAGGGAACAGAAACCTGTGTGAACACTGTTGCGAGTTTAGGTTAAAAAAGGTTGTTGGTGATCTAAATTGTAAGCACATAGGATTTTGTGGGATGACCCATTCATATCCTCTCCAGACATGTTTTAAGATAAAATAAAATTTGAATTGGAGCAACCTCATTGTTCATGTAAATTGTACTGTACATTTAAATAGTCAGGTGGATTTTTAGGAAAAAATAGAGTGATGACCAACGCATACATTTGTTATAGTGTCTTGTTGGAACAGTCAGTGACTAGACTATGGGCTATAAAACTCAGCATTGGCATGTAGGCACTGATGTACTGTCTTTAAGTAGCTGGCTATTAAGCAGCCATTGTGAGTGAGCTGCAGCAGTCTGGCTGAATATGACCAGTGGATAGGAACATCGCTGATGGAGCAAGGAGAGCACATTAGAGAGCGTGGGTATTCTTAACTGTCCATAAAGTGAGGTGGTGCCATCTGAATAGCACTTGGGGTAATTACGGTCGGCAGCTCATCCTCCGTCAGCTTTGTGGCTGATTCTGTCTCCTTCTTTCAATTTCCTGCCTCGTTGAGGATGCCAGGAGATATGTGGAAAGGATGGGGCCTGTGAAGCAACGCAGCAAAGCACTTTATAATTAAAAGTGTTTGGAAAGTGAGGTAAGGAAGAGCCACTATTACTTTAACTTGCTTTGGGAAAAACAAAAAAAAAAAAACGATTAAAGATGTAACGTGACTTTATTTAGTAGCAGTAGCTGTCTTTGGGGAAAAAACTAATTTCAGTTCAGACTGACCATACTGCATTGTTCACTTGAATTGCACTTTTGTCAAAAACATTTTGTTAATGTTGGCGTGGTTTAGGTGAGGTAAGGAATGAAACAGAGAGACGTGGGACCTCTATGATGTGTTTTTTTTTTTTTTATCTTAAACCTAACTCCACCTAACTTCTTTCTCGCAGGTCTTGCTTTTGGTTAAAAAAAGGTTTATGGTTCAATATGTAAGATGCTGGGTGTGTGTTTTTGTTGGAGTCAGTGTTGTTCTGGTAACTGGTCGTTTGTTGGCGGTAGCCGACTTCATTTCTACGTGAACGGTAGCTGGTGTTGCACACTGTTATTGCTATATAGCAGCTTAAGAGAGGCAAGAACTGAGGCAAAAACTGACCCTAGTCCTCAACGTTAAAATCAGCGTACAGGCTGTTACCTTAAACATGGAGTTAGCTTATGTTAACAAACTGGTTCCCTGCACAAAACAAACTGCACACAAGCATATTGATGTGTAAATCTAACATACTGAACCAGCTATGACAGCTGTTAGTCTTTAACCAGGTGAGTAACATGCTGATCCAAGCGTTCATTAATACTATGAGAAAAAATAATGGAAATTTTACCTTTGCAATCAGACCTTCCCGAGACGTCATGCCTACCATCTCTCTGCTATGATGGATTATTTGTAAGATGGCCATTGCATGTTAAAAATGGATGAGGTGATAACTAGAACAAATCCAGAGCTACAATTCAATGGGCAAATGCAAAGATATCGCTGGTAACATCTACAGGCAATTTAGAAAGGATTTGCGGCACAGCAGGACACAGTATGACAGATGATTGTCTTGGTGTGGAGGTGTGGAAGTGCACCTCTCTGGACACCCACCCAAAGCATTGAATATTATAGCCAACTACGACCATTGTTTATTAAGCTATAAGCTTTGATTCATTAAAAAACGACTGAAACCAAAGATGGATCCATTCATTAATTAAATAAAAGATTTCATTGCTTGTAATAAGAACAACTTGCTTACATTTAGGGGCTTTTGTCCAGTTTTAAGCCCCATTGCAAAACTGATAAATATGCATAAAGTTTTAGTTGAATTTCTTGCTTTGTACAATAAAATATACAAAAAGTTAAGGCGTATTAGTGCACGCTGGCTGATATTAAGGTCAGCCTCCACGATTACTTTGAACTTTTGCCGACCGTGACATGTGAACACTTGCCACATTTTTCAGTGACACTCAATTTAGAATCCGTCTCATTGAAAAGTCATTACTGGCCTTGTGTACTTGATTAGATCTCTGTGGCTTTGATTCAGTGGTTGATTTCATTCAAGGGTGGGAGTGGAGAGTGTGTTCAGAGGAGGAGCTGTACATGTGTTATTGTCCACAGATCCCTGCGGCGGAGAGACAGCGCTGTGTACGTGGCATTTGTCTGGATGAATCACATCAGTGATTTCCACTCAGGAACACCTCTCTACAACAGCAGCAGCAGGAATCTAGCAGCCCAAACCTGCCTGTCAAACAGCCTGACACATCATGTAATAACTTGTCAGAAATGGAATACTGTACTAAATGGATACAAGAGGTAAATTACCTCAAAATCACCTTTGCTGACAGATTTACAGAAATGATGTTTTCTCCAGAAAAAAAAGCTTGAAATGGTGTTTAAATGTATTGTATTATGATTGTATTAAATGTATTACTGTATTTAAGTCTGTAGATTATTTTGTATGTTTTAAAATACACACACACGCACACACCAGCTTAAAGCTGCAGCCTTTTTACAACAAGTCTTGATGTCTCTGCACAGGTTTGGGGTTATGTTGATGCTGTTATTACAGTACTTGGGCTTCATCGGCGCCAAAACTATGGTGACCTATTTTCAGTTTTTAAGCTTACACTTTCTCTGGAGTGAAACCATTTGTGACTGTTGTCATACTGGACCCATGACAACAATCTCTACAAACTCTCTGGAGGGTCACGGTGTCTACACTGGCTACTCTGCCAAACGTTTGGCTCCTGTCTTCTTTTCCCTTACTTGCTCACAGAAAAAAAAAAGACCAATTTGAGAGCAGAGCCCCCCCAGTACCATAATTCAACCAAAACCCATGAAAAAAAAATGATACATGAAAAAAAACGATCACGATTTTGCACTTAAAATTTTATGGATTCATCCCTGGCCCATGCCTGAGCCCTGAGTTAACTGAAAATCTGTGCCGTAGTTTTCCCGTGATCCTGTTGATAGACATAAAGATATCATCTTTTTTACCTTGGCAAAGGTAAAAATTGAAAAACTCTAGACATAGAAACAGTCTGTATGGGAAAGGGTTGAAAACCGGGAGTATACGGGTATTGTAGAATGAATATTTTGAACTGAAACGTCAGGGGCCCGTGTGTAGAATGCAGCGGCATCTAGTGGTGAAGTTGCAGATTGCAACCAACTGAATGCGCCTCCACTTACTCTCTATGGTGGTTTAGTAAAAAAGGAAAAATAAGCAAAAATGTGATTGGATTGTTCGTTCTGGGCTTTTTGGTTAAGTGGGTAATAACCTTGATCCACACTCAAACATAGGTGACGTACCATAATGCTGGATGCAACTCACCATAAAACAGAAAGAAGAAGAAACAGGGCAGCGCAACTTATCAGAATCCATGGAGGGGACACACTCCCGCTGTAGATATAAACAGTTCATTCTAAGATGATGAGAACCCAACTTCTTATTTTCACATGATTACACCCTAATAAAAACATAATCACGAAAATTAGTTCCCTCTAAATGTTACACAGTGTGGTTGTGGGGACATTTGAGACTTGTATTAACTTGTTAAAAGGCTTATAATATGGGCCCTTAAGTGCACTTTTTGTATGAAAATACATTTCATGCATTATCACATTATTTCAAAATTTCTCACTCAGTGTTGTCTTTTTGTTGCTCAACTCATTTGAATAGCAAGCTTTAAAGTTAGTTCATTAAAGATGGCAAGTGTTAAGTGGTTTTGATGGACCAAGGAAACATAAGGAGCGGCGTTTGGAAGAACTTCGTATTTGAGGGAGATGAAAAAGGAGAGGTGAAGGATAATGCACTGTCGACTATGGACCAGCAGGACCACGTCCACATTTATGGCAATAATTCTGCAATTTATATCTCAGTCCTGGAACGTGCAGAGTTGGGTTTTGTCCTGTGTTGAGCTAAACTTGGAGAACACAGAGGACAGTTAGACGGAGTAATCGGAGCAGATGGTACGTGAAACATGGAAGCTGGACATGTCAAATATGGCTGGGGTCACCACGGATAATACATCAGCAAACAAAAAAGCAACACTTCACATGGGTCCCCTCACCTAAACATTAAGAGGATCCTGGATATAGGCCCTGTGTCTGGAGCACTGTCGAGTTTGACAGTGACTGTCTGATTTCAGCAGCTCATCCAAAGATGTTAAGTATTCAATCTAAAAACATTATTTTTCCGATTAACTTGAATTATGTCGGGATAGCATGGACTTGTACGCAGAAATGAGGATAATTGAATAGATGACATGAGACAATAGATAACAGTTTCCTGTTAAACACACACATTTTCTGAGGGCACTTAAAGCAATCAAGTTTGCACATGCACATACTCCGCTAGGGGCATGTAAACAGCTCTTCTCTCACTGCAAATACTGATTAAAATATACTACAATCAAAGATAAAATGGAGCAGAATAATTCCTGAGGGAATCACTCTTTATGTAGTAATTATACTGCGTAAGCATCATAGTCATTATGCTCTCCTGCTGTCTGTTATTATGACTGCAAAATCTGTTCCTTTCACTTTGTCAAGGCACTTGTATTGCTACTCCTGCAGACGATCATTGCAATTTTCTGAGTTAGGAATAATGAAAAAAGAATGACCAAGAACAATACTGGTACTTTGCAAGTTGCTGCATTTTGCAAAGTTACTGTTGATGCTGTTCAGGGAGGAAAATTTAAAAATCAAGTTTGAAATGTGACATTTGTGTACACCTCTGCCTCATTTGTCTTATGAGATACATTTGGCAAATGAAAGCAAAAGGGCAACTTTCACAGCTCCTTGAGATGAAAAAGTGCTTTTTTTTTTCCAAACTCTGCACAGAAAACAAACAATTACATTCTTGACTGCCTTTATTTACTCCATGATTGAGCAGTGCAGGCAGACAGGAGCAGGCAGATTAATTAACTAGCGCCTGAAAACCTTTATTCTTAGAGCGTTGTCACATTGATGGATGGCTGATTAAAGTCAATGAGATGGCTATCAGTACACAAGAGCAAACCAGTCAAAAAAAGAAAACAAAACACCTTACCTTCCAGAAAAAAATGAAAGAGAAAACACAAATACAGGTTGGTGACCAGGAGAGTTCTTTGTGGTTAAAACGCTGCTGTGCATCAAGAAGAAAGCGGGTAATTGGGGATGGAAGAGGAGGCTTAAAGTGCAGCGTATCATGCCAGCTGCAGCCCAAATTGCCTTGCTTGTGTGTCTTTTGATGAGGTTTCTCATTAGGGGTCTATACAGCCCAGACTTTGGAAATATCACAGAATTAATTAAAATGATAGGAATGGAGAAAGTGGGCTGCCAATGACAGGACAGCAGAGGGCCTGCATAATCATTGTTCTGATCAGAGCTCTATTGTCTGCCTATGAATGTGCCTGTTGACGGCGGCCAGCGCCTCTTATATGTTTATCAGGATTCCTGGGCCAGTAGCTTGTTTCCAGCGTGCTACCGTTGATAGAGCATTCAGCTCCCATTGCTGTGAAGAGGTTCAAAGGCTTCATTTAGTTGCCCGACAACCGAGAGAAGGGGAAAATAGAGAGAGAGAGAGAGAGAGAGAGAGAGAGAGAGAGCTCACCAGGCTTTTTTCAGCTGGTTTTATCAGCTAGTTTTCAGATTTAGATAGCAAGATTCTGACTGTGTTCATATCTGTGCTTTCTCTCATACGGCCTGGCTTACTCATGTTGTGCAGAGGAAAACATAAAATCCTCAAATCCGTCGCCTCCTCCTTTGTCAATTTCACAGACTCCACACTATAGGTTAATCCACTGTTATTACTCCCCATCCCCCACCAGCATTTATCCGGTCCCTATTCTGCATTAGTTCTGCACTAAGTCAAGGACTGCATGGAGGGTTTCAGGAACTGGGCTTCTCGGACAAATTTGTTCAATATTTTACCAGTGTTATCAAATGACAATGTTTAATTTGCAATGGTTCAATAGTTTTCATAATCATACATTTTAACCAACTCTGCCGTTTCTCAACAGAGTCTTAGCCACTTTTACTCACGTTTTAGTTTTAGAGGCTGCAAATTCATTGCATCCTCGAGTCTCCAGCTCTTATCATGCCAGTTTCCAATAGCAGCAGGTAGTGTCGTAGGCAAGACCACCTGACCCGAGACCAGAGTGTGACAAGAACAAGACAAGACAAAGACTCTGAGGGGCTGAGACCAAGTCGAGACCAAGACAAGACCAGATACATAGCAAGGGCATCATGGGAAAGGTTTTCAAATATTACACAGATTATGGTATGATATATCCAAATTAAACTTCGTGATTAAACTTCTAAAGTGGGTGGGTACGTTTTTGGTTTGTAGTTGGCAAAATGTTTTATACCTAATAAAAACGTTTGAATGCCTTTTTTGTCATAGTCATGATGTTATGAAATAATTCAGATAATGCACAAGCAATTTAGGGATATCCCTGCAGCTGTGGTATTGACCGATCTTGAAATAACATCCCAAGTCGTCTTTGTCCAAGACTGAGACAAGGCCTTCAAAAAGTCAAGACCGATGTCGAGCACTACAACACTAGCAGACAGGCAGGCAGGCATGGAAAAAAAAAGCTCAGTTAAACCAAGGGGCAACAACGGCGGCTTGAAATTGAACATGGAAATACTACAGTGTAAACCAACATCTCAATAACAGCCTACCCACCGCGTTTCAAATCAATCTGACTTGAAGTGGCTCAAACAGACCTTATTAGAGAGAAAGAATTAAAGTCACTATCGATACATTATGCTATATGTACTTATCCTGGAACTAATCCCAGCTTAGAGGTGAGTTCATCGCAGACACATATGCTATTCATGCTCATATTTACCCTTGGGCACCAATTAGCATATTGTCATGCTTGGACCATGTTGAAATGAGCTTGGCTACTTCCTGGAGGTGCGTAGATGGAAATCCCGTCATACAACAAAGAATTTCCACTTATGAGCTTCACTTTGCTTCGGCAGATGAGTACAGGACATGCATGTGTTGATGTTCAGTGACGGGAATTATGCTGCGTTGTGGATTCTTGCTCGGGCACAGAATAAAAACTAATAATGCTGTACATGCGATTAACCAATCAGCATTGGAACAAACTGATGAAACTCTTATGGAATCAGCCAAACCAACCAACAAACAGACACAGGCCACTACATTATCTCCTTGGCAGAGTTAATAACATTTAAGATTCTTATTTTCTAGTTGTTAATTTGACTTATTGTTATTTTGACTGCGTAGAGACTAATAAAAAGTAGCAGTTGTTATCAAGGACTGATTCCTAATTTGGAAACAACTGTGTGTGGTCTCTGTGGAGTGTTTACCTCTAACAGTAACTCATTTAAAAGCATGTGAAAGTTTTTCAAAGTAGCAGTGCTTATTTAATTTGAATTTCAGGTCAATTAGTTAGTGGACCTGACATATTTAGGGACATATTTTTAGATAAACTGTCTTTTTTTCCCATCTAACTGCATCCTCAAGATCCCAGAATCCCCACAGAATGAAGACATAAATACTTGCTGAATGATAGATGGGAATAAAAATAGACACGATACAGATAAAAATAGGTACTTTGTGTGCACTTAGTGACTATCAAACTAGGCAGCTTGATATCAGCGGGGCTGTCAATATCTTTGCACAGAACCAGTGGATTCAGTGTGACAGCTACAGCAGGGGTGCACCTTACGCTAGCAAACATTTCGGAGTATGAGCTCAGTCACAACGACAGCAGCTGAAAGTCAATTCGAGACGAATAACTCAAGACTGGAGTTAAGACAAACAATTGTCAAATTATTTCAAAGTCCTAACATTTGTGTTTAACACATTATATTGTATACAATTATCAAATGTAATGCCTGCATTTTAAAAGCAGTACTATTAGGTTCAAATAAATGTAATTCAAGCTAAATATTTTGCATGTTCCCGTCTGTTTTGAGGTGACCACACCTTTGGTGGCGATGACATAAAGTATCTTCTGTGGTTCATGCTCTGTACTGTCAATTATATCAATTGTTAGAAAAAATTAAGACTTGATTCACTGCAAACTAGCATAATACATAGGTTTTAAACATGCAAGATTTCCATTAAAAAAACGATGACTTTTTCTGCATTTTGACGTTTCTGGGCTTCAGCATCACACAGTGTGCAGACAGAACTCTATGAAAACGTGGTGACTCTGGTTATGTTACTCTCTCCTGTCTCTGCTCTACTCTTGGTGTACTGCAGGTGTGTGCGTCAAGTCAACACACTAGGATGAATTTATAGACTGTATAAATGATGTGGATGAAGCTGGGAGCTTGGGTTTTGGTCGTCGCCACCTTGGCTTTTTGGAACAAGAAATGACCATACTTGTAGAGGGCAGAGTTGGTGGAGAGTCAGGGGTGATAGGTGACAAACAAGTTCACAACTTCAAACATTTGTGTAGGAAAAAAAAGGAAAAACTACATTTTATTCAATAATCAGAAGCAGCAAAAATCTGCTTAATAATTTAGAAAAGCACCATCAGAACACTTATTAGAGGGTCCAAGTAACGTGAATGAGACCAGAATGACTTAGTATTTCTAGAGAGAAGTTCAATATAAGTCAGCATCTAGTGGCTGTCAATGGTATTACATTTAAAGATACTTAAGCATTGCCTTCACTTTCAAACGGCTGTTGTTAAATTACTTAATTACACAGACACACAGAAATAAAGTCAAGGGTAGAAACAATGTGATACGGTGAGAAACAGTAACTTTAAAGAGCAGCATTTATTTCATGTTCTGAAAGTGGCAAAATGGGGTTTTTTGTCACTGTAAAGGAAACATCTCACTTCCCAGTGAGGCTTCATAAACGACCTAGTCTTTGTTTAGTTGTCAGTGTGATTGTAAGTGGCGATTCTTGATGGTGCTTGTTAAACGTGACCCCTGGTCTCGAGTTCTTAACCCGCACCCACACAGTGGTCATTTTAGCTGATTGGAGGCTCTACTCTAACTGATTGTGGGTGGTCTGAGAAGCTTTGGTTGCAACCGCACTACAAGTGAAAAAAAAATCACACCCTTTCTAAAGTCCTTGTTTTTGTGTTAAAATGAGCCACAAACTACTGATGAAAATATTTGATATATGTGCAGACATTGGTTAGATTTCATTCAGTGAATCTGCTTTTTTTTTTTCACGTCTTTTAATTCGAGCTGGTTATTTTTCAAAGCATTTGCATTGTCATCTAATTGCAACTCTAATAACCAGTTCATTGTTGAAAAGCAGGCTCAGTTTGGTTTAATGGCTTTTGTTAGATAGAGCTTAGTGAGAGAGAGAGAGAGAGAGAGAGAGAGAGAGAGAGAGAGAGAATGGAATGATAATATAATTTAGCAGTGCCAGTTATGAGGTTTATTTCTAAAATGTTATGTTAAATTTAGTGTGCACATAATGACGGATGGGCTCAAATGTGCCTGTCCTGTCTAAATCTAAGGCTGGCACAACCAGAATCATCATAAAATATGTGTGAGTTAGATGCGAATTGGGAAAACTCTGACGCCAACGCTGGAGAAGCGTCTCCTCCGTCCAGCTCCTCCAACTCAATTTAAATCTGATAGATTAGGAAAAGTGAAAAAGTTGAAGTTTGCCTAGATACTGTATGAGAACATCATCAATGACATTCTCTGTTTAGGTCAGTTCAGACATTTTTGCCTGGACTGAGGTCAGGGCTTTTCTACCACCTTTCACCTATTCCACAGTAAATTTATCTGTGTCATTGTTGGCTTTAAAGGTGAAAGTATTCGTGAGTCTGGGCATTTTTGCAGAAGGCAGCATTTTTTTTTAAAGCTATACATCATGGAACTTTACTCACTGTTGTACTGACACCCAGGAAAAGTTCAGATCTATTCAACAATCTTGTCCAGAATGCTTTAACAATACAAAAATGGCATCCTTCTGAGGACCATTTATATTGGCTAAATGGTAAATGGCTAAGTTTGGACTAATATGCGTGAACCCTTATCAGCATTTGCATCATAATAACCTCATAATTACAGTGCTTTACGTCAATTTGTTAGACAAACATCCCCAGCTACACTTTGAAACGCTGTGTTAGTTGGACTCTTCTTAATCATTAAGTGTAGTTTAATGCATTCCTTGTTAGTCACATTTATTAAATGTGATCGTTTTCTCCTACACTGGCAACAAATAGAGCTAAGTGTACCACATCACAGTTAATTTAAATGTGACAGTCTAATAACCTACACTGTGACAGTCTGTATATTAACGCTTTTAGACATTTTCAATAGCTGCTACAGAGCTGCATCAGCTCCGCTGAACAAATAGAGCCAAATAATTGCTGCCGAGAGGCACCGCTCATTAGCCTGACACTGGAGATCCTGCTTGACATGTTGTCCCTCCACCTCACATATGATACACATTTGGGTTTATATTGTCCTTCCTTTGATCCACTAACAAGCCCTTATAAACCCAATGCATCATTTTAATCACCACCATCAAGCCGTCCACAAGCAAGTCTTCATTCTGTACTATAGCACTGTGTACAAACTTTTGTTTTTTTTTCATTTAATGAGATAGTACTTAAAAGGTGAGACAAGACATGACAAGATGAGCATGATGAGGCAAAACATGCATTGGGTACATACAAAAAGGAGGAAAAAAGGAAAAACTAAGTACTATATTCGTGTATATTTATGTTTGCAGTCTGTT
>JAPQRN010000003.1:9163439-9191902 GCA_037367275.1 Coranthus polyacanthus | reverse complement strand
TTCCGTGTCTTTGTTTTTTTCTATGCAAACCAATTTGAACTAGATCAGAAAAAATGGCAGCAGCATCTCCGTTAAGTCCAAAGGCTACTCGAAGGCTTCGGTTTGGTGGTATATTTCCACAGCCTTTGTCCATTTCTGAAAGATCACAATCTGCTGAATCGGCCTCACGAGTGACTCTTGAATTTTGAAGCTGTGCCCTTCCGCTGGGCTAATGCTGCAGCTCTTTAAGATTCTCTTCTTAATGAATGATCTCTTCTCTTCGGTCTGTAACCCCGACCCTGCATCCTGTCCTTTCCCTATATTCAAAAAGCACAATGCTGTTATGGAAGCTACTGCTGCCTGTAACAGTAGCTAGCTTTGAAGTTGCAACAAAATGAACATCCCATGCAATGTCTCTCCACTCGGCCCGGTGACATGGCCCGCGCAATCCATAACAGACGGCAGTCGCCACCACCAGAACTCACACTAATATCCAGCACTTGTGAAGTGTCCAGCACTTGTTGCCGAAAACATAGATAGAAAGAGAAAACCTATGGCTGGTGGTGCAGAGAAGTTGTGCCAGAAAAGTAAAGTGCTCACAGATGCTGCAAAGTGTGCTAAGTGTGCTAACAGGTTTGTTGGATTAGTCTGTAGGTGATGATGAGAACGGGGAGCAGATGATTTGTCATGCTATCATGCTATGTGCTATGAACAAATGAAAGAACAAAACATTTTTGTAAACTTGCATGACAGCGCTGGGGGTCCTGGTGCAGACTTGACCATATCCAAGGTTTAACTATAGTTAGACTCAGTGCACAAATGAATGGAGAGGTTTATGTTAAATGTCTCTAAATGCATCGACTTTCGATTGTAAATGCATAAAACATGCACATTTCTAGAGTAGACATACATTCTTTTTTTTTGAAGTATTACCTATTAGGTGTATAATATTTAAAAGCCAGCCCTGCAATCAAAGGATTTGTTAAATACTTACTCCACAAGTAGACATGCTCTGAAAAAAAGAAGCTGAGCATGAAGGAGGAGGAAGGAGGAAACAGCACCGATCCACTTCATTCAAGTTTTTTGTTGTTGCATTACAAGAAACAGAATGTTGTGTAATGCATCACATAGGTATTTGTCTATGTCGAGGTTGAACCAATCATCATGAATTTAATGAATAAAACAGTGTCTGATGGTCTTGTCAAACAGTCCAAATGATGTCTGCAGCATCACAGGTGGAGGGCAATGTGGACTATGTCACAGGTTTCGGACTCATGTCATCGGAGTTATTTCTCAGCTGTGTAGCTGAAAAAAAATGCAAGTGCAGTCACCTGACGGACTGAGCAAAACTGGGATGTTAAATTTGAACAGTAAAGGAAAGTAAGTAAATTAATGAATCAACGTGCTCGCACTGTGAGTATAGTCTTAGAGGTCTAATAACGTAATATCAGCTACGTTTCTAACACTATATAGACAAAACAATCAAGTGACTAATGAAAGAATAAATCAGCAGATAAATCCATAATTAAGGCAATTAAGGGGAAACTGCAGGTGAGTGGAGGACTGGCCCAGAAAGATTGAAATTACTTTGGATCTGGGCAAGAATGAGAAATGAGCAGTTCATGTTCATGTTCATCTTACATATTGAACATTTAAATACAAAAAAAATCAACTTGCATTTCAAGTGCATATTAGTAACTATAAAGATGTGGGTAATTTGAATTTGAAATAACACAGAGTGAACATTTTTAAAATTCTCCTCATGGTTTAATAGAAAGGAGCAGATAATACTGCAGGTCTTGATGCAGTCCTCTGATCTCACTGCGGTGGCTCTCAGTGCTCCTTTATGCACATCTTTGTCTGTGGCTTGGGGCAACTTAAGGCTTATTTGAGGCAAGCAGTAAAGACCTCATTCCATCTGTTTAATTACAGTGGAGATTAGCAGATTATTTTTGCATTACCAGCGCCTGTCGCTCCTCATCACATAGGCAACCCAGAGGGAAGGCCACTCCGCTCTGATGAAGAATCACAAATTGACTACAGAACTGGATTTCACTTCCCAACTAGACCTATCCACTCAACAGGTAATGCATTACATATCCATGTATAACATCCAGGAAAGGTTGACTCAGCTCTATTCCTCCACTGTGCCCTACTTCTCACTGATGCACTTCTACAAATACCTTGATGTCAGTGCAGCAGAGGCAAAGAACACACCTGCAACGTATGCTCTTTCAAATACACAGTTATGGCTGCTTTCTCTTATTTTTAAAGGATAATTGACTTTTCTAAATAGATTTTTTGCTTTATTTTTGAGTGTTTGATAGGAAGATGTCAGTCTCATGTCTGTGTTAAAGGCTGGAGTCAGCAAGCTTAGCACTCACATATAACAGACATAACAGGATCCCATCCAAAGTTCAGTAGTTTGCATATAAATGTGTCTGCTGGAAGCAGCATGGGTTCCTAGATATGGGTTCCAGGAATATTGTGGTGATGGAAAACCTGCTGTTTGTCGAGAAATTCACTTGGCTATCTACAACTCCTCCGCCGTAGATGCCATGTGTAAATATTACACATGGAACCCTTAAAAATATAACTTGGTGAATGTTTTATGAAGAGAGAATTGCACACGGGCCTTTCGGATGCACACTACCACACACACACACACACATAAGATTTTTGTTGATTAACACCAAATGCCAAATTTTGTTTTTTACAGAAATATTCCCGAGGTACCTGTAACACCTTCACACCTTAACACTTTTACCCAGCTACATTTTCCTGTCTTTTGCTTTTCCAGTAATATGCTGTATTCCACTGCGAATGCACAGCACGTAAGGATGTAGCACTGCACTGTCACTAACGGTTTATCACTTCAACATACCAGTGTAAACATCACTGAATGAAAGGTAAGGATTTTATATCCCATGTTTGTATTTGAGACATGTTTGTCGTCTTTGACGGAGCAATGTGAAGATACTGCAGTGATTGATGTCATCTATCTTGTAAAGGACAATGGACACGAATTGCATTTGTTTCATTTCAGTTCAGAGAATTGTAGTATATTTTATGTAATTTCTTTTTCAGAGCTATTTCAAACCATGTTTTGGATTGCAATTCCATTTTTCTGTATTATTTTTGACACCGATATGATTTTCATGTATAAATTATATAATTTAAAGATATTTTTATTGAAAAAGCAGTTTGTGTTATACCTGGTTTA
This sequence comes from Coranthus polyacanthus, assembly GCA_037367275.1. Lineage (NCBI taxonomy): Eukaryota > Metazoa > Chordata > Actinopteri > Kurtiformes > Apogonidae > Coranthus > Coranthus polyacanthus. The sequence continues at coordinate 9,188,700 of JAPQRN010000003.1, read as the reverse complement.
ACACACACATTAAATGATACTGATCTTTTCAAAGAAAGTAATTGTGGGTATTTTCCCCAAAATAGTTCATTTTAAAGTTAAAATGTTTGCTGTAACTTCACAGCTTTGCATTACTTGTATTTATGGTTGTTTTCAAAGGTCTACATTATATTTTAGAGCAAGGGCTCATGAATGTTGAATGAATGTAAAACAAGTTTGTTCACGCTATCTTATCTTTTAGATAGTGAAGCTCGATATGAGTACGCACACACATACAATAGAATTGAATAGTTATGTCCAGCGACTTGTATTTATTGCGCGTGCTACACGGCACATATAATGTTACGTTTTTTCCAAGTCAACATGTTCTGTATGTTAGAGAAAGGACTGTGGAAACTGTTATGGCTGGATATATCAAATTGTGTTTTTAAATTCAGTCTATAAATCCCTTGAAAATGTCACCATTAATGAATTATTTTGTATGCAAGAAACACAGCAGCAGGTTAGATAGCAGTGTAGCAGACTGATGAGGAAACACACTGAGCATCTTCAGAGCTTCGGGTGAGGTCCTATTTATGAATTATAGTTTATGAGGCATTAGCATTAAAGTCAGCCTTAGGATGTTCAGCAAATATAATTTGTGTCCATACCCATGTTGAAACCAAATCTACACCCTTGTTTTATAATTCTTTGAAAAGATAATTGTGCTAAATGCTGATTGGATTTTGAAAACCTTGAAAAACTGTGACGCAAAGGTGCGGTATGCACTATTATCATATCCTCATATTGTCTTGTGTTTTTTCCTCAATACCTACATACTGTTTCAGAAACGTGTATTCCTTTGAAAGGCATAAGCCCATAAAAAAGTGAAATGATGACCTACAGTGTCAGTAGGACAACCTTACTAACATGTATTCGAGGACTATTGTACGTTGGCAGTAGGGTGGCCGTTGCATTTGTGGACGTGTTGGTGTCTGTCTGAATGCGAGTGCTGGCGTCAACCGCTGAAGTGGAATTGCTCACGGTGGGACAGATAGGGAGCAGCTGTGAGTAATTGTTTCTCTCAGTTGCCGAGGCTCATCCTGGCCCTTTATAGATAAGCTGGAGTAAATCTCCCTTGATGTCCTGGGAGAGCAGGGGAGAAGATGGAGACGGAGGAGAGCAAACACCAGGCCATGGCCAGCCTCTGTTTGAACTGCCTCTTCAAGACCCACAGCTTCAAATGACTTTTTCTATCGAATGAAAGGAAAGGAAAGGAACGGGAAAGGAACCATTATTCAGCTCCTTCTGGTTGATGTTGCTGTGGCTTTAATGCCAAGGAGTTGTCTCATATTCATAAGCGGCAAAAAGGGGAGACGGGAGAGGAGAGGGGTGTCAGAGGGAAGATCTGTTGTCTGCTCACTTGTTCCATGAGTAAAGGGATACACTGGCAGTGAGCTGGCCTTTGTAGAACACAAAAGTAGAGTCACATGTAAAATAGACAAACAACAGCGATTCTGTTGTGCATTTGAATGACTTTGGCTCCGAATGAATTGGAATCAACACAATGGCTCGCACCCATGTTAATGAAGAGCCCAAACAAGATTTGTGTGGCATAATCTGTCACTGCTTCCTGCAGTGTTTTTGTACTGTAAAACTCAAAAAGATGAGCCATCTGAAGCAGGCTGTTTGAACTGGAACACTGCAGCATACACCCAGTGACCCTTTGGGGGAAAGCACCCAATTGTTTTACTGCACATTTACATAAGTTTAGCACAGTTTTAATATTACATAAGCTCCACCTCCAATCTAGGCATTGTTGTAATAATTCCCTATTTTTGTGTTTACCCCATGTTTACAAGTGATGTGGAGTCAGAAGATAGATACCAAATATCCATTTCGTATATAATGAATTCATATAATTATACGCCGGGTTTTTACAGAAAGGTTCCACAAGAATTTTTAAAGACACACCAACATTTCTCACCACTCTACTGGAGGAGAACTTTTATGAGTGTTAGTGTTTTAATTGCAACTACTGATGGGTTTTCTGTTTATTTGTAAGCTACTGTAATCTGGTTTAGTGCCATAATAAGGCAGCAACAATAAGCATAATCAGTGATGAAGCATAGAACATAATGTCCTTAAAAAAGTGAAACATTTTGTAAGACTAATTAATCAACCTGCTCTTTTAATTGTACAATCCTATTTAGTTTTAACAAAGCACAGACATATCTCTCTGGTTTAAATGTAGCCTAATGAATTAAAAGAATCCAATTTCATTAGTTCTTGTTACTTAGCCCAGGGATATGACGAACTATACACTGGTCCACAACCAATCATGGCTCACCTCTTTTACAACCTGCATGATGTTATCGGGAAGAGGTGGCAAGGGGCCAGATTCTGGGAATGAAACTGTAAACAAACACTTTCTAAAATGTTGTGCATAACACTGGCTGTTCAGAAAAGTCTGAAAAAAAAAAAAAAGACATGGCTGTGGAACAACGAATTGACTCGAAGAAGATGGCATTTGGTGTCACTGCTTCACCAAGAAGTGTATGTAAAGACAGTGAATGTTTCAGCGAGTAGTACAACCTAAATATAGGCAGAGTATTTCACAAAGCAAAATGTGAAAGAGAAGCACTCTCTGTGGCACTATTGGAACCATGTTTTTATCAGGATGTAAGGCTTATATGATGAACTACGCAGCTAAAACAAGGCCCGTTTTTGTTCTGAGTGGAGGAGATGATAACCATTTTTTTTTTAATCAAGATGGTTGAAATTTTTTGTGGAAAAAAACTTGAACTCAGATTATTATATGCAGAGTATTTTTTATTATGTCTCACTTAATAACCTTGAAGACCCCCTAGTCTGAATTCAATATAATGTTCTATCGTGAGCTTGCATAACTAATAGTTGTCAGCGAACAGTAAACATGCTTCCAGACTGTGAGCAATAGCGTTATAAGCAGCCTTAGAGTCCTTTAATCTATGGTTCTACAGCATTCCCGTCACAAATCCTATGCTTGATCACTGATAGTAAATTACTGCTTACCCCATTGTGGTCTAAATTTACACTGGCACGAGTGGAATGAATCCACAGTCTCTGCTACAGCCATGATTTGTGGTTTAAGCATTTTAAAAATTGTATTTATCCAAAAATCTTGCCAAGTTCAGATTTAATGTGTATTTTTTTTGGGACCACTTAATGATGTTTTGGATCGACATCGAACGCCTCCTGCAGCTCACCTAATGTGCAGGTTCTTTATACAGTCACTTAATAGCACAGATGATTTCAACCATCACAAAGCTGGAAAACACAAATCAGTCACCACAATGCACATGTTCGGTGAATAGGGAGCCATCGCGCTGAATACTTCACATGTTGATGTGTTTATCCAGCAGCAAGCCCTGTAATAACACAGATAACATCAGCAGGAATATTACAAGCCTCCGCCTCTGCAAATGGCAAGCCAGGAAGAGAGAGTATGATGAGGACAGGAACAAAAGCGAATGTGTTGACAATTTTTCCATTTCAGTTGGCCTTGAGGGCAGGTTAAAAAGCCCTCTTGCTATCAGGCAAACCACACCTCTGAACAACAAGTTGAAGATACTTAGTTAGGGAAAATTAATTAGCTGTGCAACAAGCACCTACTGAGATTTTGTCTCAATAGCTTTGGGGGATTTACTTTGATTCACTGGAAAATAAACACACCAAATCATGAGATGATTTGATAGTGGGTAGCAATTAAATAATTATTTTCAGTGATGTTCCTCAAAACTGAATTCTGTAAAAAAAAATTGTGTAAGGTCTGATTTTATTTGATCTTGCAACATAATACTTTGTAGTTTTCTGTTAACTCCACGAGCTAATGCGTAGTGGATTAAGTTTTTTTTAAATGTCTGTAAGAAGGTTTATCCTTCGGTTGGTTGATTGGTCCCCATTATGTTTAAACGCAATATCTTGGAAAGAGTTTGACAGAATATCACAAAATTTGGCACAAATTTTCACTTGGACGCAAAGTTGAACAGAAAATATTTTGGTGGCCAAAGGTCAAGGTCACTGTGATGTTATGTCTGTCCATCATTTTGGATGTTTTTTTTTCTATTTGCACACAAGTGTTCGCTTGGAGGCAAAGATGAACCAATTTAGATTCAGATTTTGTTACATCTTTTACAACTGAAGTGTCTCCTCTGCATTTTACATGGCTTGGCTGATGTCAAGATTCATAAATTCTTCCAGAGAAGACTCCTCTTCGGTTTTAATTAGGAAAATGGATTCACCTGTCATATTATTGTTATATATATTTTCCTCTGCCAATTGGCGACCCAATAAAAACAGCTCCGTGACCCATTTTCAGATTATATGCCCATAACCTCTCCAACACCCCTCATCCCTGTTCCCTGCTCAGGGGAACAGGGATGAGGGGTGGTTGAAGGAATAGTTGGAGGTTATCGGGTCAGGAGTGTAGGGGTTAGGGTTGTCAGTGGTTAGAGGTTTTAAGATGATGTTGAACCACTTCCTTTTTGGTCTTCATTCATGCATTTCCAGCCTCCTGCATCCTCTCCATCAAGTCGTTCTCTGTCTTTTCCCAGGTCGTCGGTGGCCCGAAGCAGCGCGGATTTGTACTTCTGCCACTGGACTCGCTGGAGGTTCAGCTCGTGCTCAGCTTGTCTGAGAGCACCCATGAGATTCTCTTTCTCATGTGTGCACTCTTTGAGCTGCACCTGATGTTAATGTTTTCAGGTTTTCTTGATCTTTCAAAAGCAATGATCTTTCTTCCTCCCACTTACCTAAGCTGAGGTCCAGGTTCTTGTAAGCAGACACCAGTGCAACTGCGGGGGCTTGATTATCATGTTTTGTTTCTTCAAGAGCCTCATAGGCAGCTTTTGATTGTTTCAGTTCCTCCAGGCAGTAGAATTTTATTGCGATTATCTCTGCATTTGGACGCCTCATCGCTTCCTTCCCATTTTTGTTTTGTTTCCCAGTTGTCTGCCTTCAGTCTCAACTCATTCTCAGCTGTGACCTCAGACTTAAGATCGTCTATCTGAGATTAAAGCGCAACTCGCTATCCCACAAACTCACTTTCTTGAGGAACAGGTGATGGCTGGCTTTGTATCTGGGAACAATACAAATTCAGTTCCTCTGCCTCCTCTTTCTGTTTTTGCAGAAATCCCTCAACAGCTGCCAGCCCGTCTCGTGCCTTCTCAGTTTCTGCTCGCTTTTTCCACTTCGTCCACTCTTGAACGAGCCTCAGAAGCTGCGTTGTCCTTTACAGACATTTCCAGCTTCAGGAGAGCAAGGTTCATGCCGTGTTAGTCATCATCTTTTTCTTTCAGCTGTTTCTGAGAGCTGAGATCAGACGTTAAGACGTTCCAGCTGACTTCAGAAAGCTAATTTCTCTGGCTCCATCTCCTGTAATTTTCTTTGCAGGTCATTTGCTTTATGGATCTGCTGCAGGAGATCGTCCTCTGAGTATTTCAGCTCCAGGTTCTCAATCCCATTTGATGTGGATACTTGAGCAAGATGCTCACATGTTGGAGGGACAGAAGATTCCATTTTCTCCGAGTGACACAGACAGACTGGAGCTGGTCCATTGGAGAAATGTCCACATCTGGGCAGAGAATGGTCTCTTCCTCAAACACCCGTATGTCGTCTGTTTTGTCGTACTCGTCCCAGGGTTTCATTGTTCTCTTGGTTTTCTGACAGTTTGTGTAAGTTTAATAGTGTATTTGTCCACTTTACGAACTAGCGATCTGTTGATGTATTTATTTGTTTTCATTCATTTCTTTTAGTAATTTATCTGAATGTTTTTATTTATTCACTGCCAAAACGGAGCTGCTAAAACAGTTTTTTGTTGTTTTTATGACAATGACAGTAAAGTATTGAATTTCATCTGTATCTGGATCTGTTAGCTGTGCACAGTGAAACTTGTCTGACAAGCGGTTGTGAACAAAGATTCTACAACTGGAGATTCTTTTAGTTCGAGGGGCGGCATCTGAAATTCCATACTAACATGCTAATTAGTAGGCTAAAGCAGTACGCGAGTTTTTTTAGTATGTCCGAAACCGTGGTATGAAACCAATGGTATGGGAATTGCAATGTTTTGTGATATCTTTCACACCCTTCACCTTGTCTTTGACTTCTTCCCCATAGTAAAACTCTAAGCCTCTGGTCAACGTTATGTGTGCTTTTCCCTTTAATGTGTCAACTCATTAAAGTCATGTCATTTTTACCAAATTCATATCTTTTACCAGTTTAGAGTCATATACTTTAACTTTTAGAAATGTTACTACAGATTCCACACAGTTTCAGAATTTATACATTTTCATGTCTTATACATAACGCAGTTTTCAGCATGCTTGGCCTAAATCATGTTTTTGAACAACTTAATCTTTCAAACTCTAACCTTTTTACAGTGTTTGCTGCCTTAATGTATTTCTTCTTCTGATTCAACTTCAGTGTTTTCACTTTAACAAAGTTTCGTACTTTAAACTATTTTAGCTTCTCCTTCATAACTATATTTTTTCACTTTGACAACAGTTTCTGCTTTAAATTATTTCAGCTTCTCCTTTAAATTTCTTTCTACATTTCAACAATATTTTCAAATTTACGCTATTTCAGCTAAATTCAACCATGACTCAGCAGTTCACTCCTGATGCTACACACTGGCAACTAGCCCAATCCTTGTCTTGAACAAATAACCATGAGGGAAAATAGGAACGGAATGCTGTTAACCATGGTGTTATGTGTCTATTTTTATTCTTTTGACAGTTTTAAGGGTCCCTCACCTTGATCAGTGCAGGTCTAGAAACAAGAACACCAATGCAAACCTTTAATGCTTTTATTATTTATACTTAAGTTGGAATAGTTTCACAACTGATCTTTTTTCCCTTTTTATTGTGTCAGCAGTTTTGCTACAAGATGAGAAAGATCTTCAAGGATGTATAAAGCTGAAGGAGCACATTTGTAAAAATCTTCATGTTCCGCTCAGTTTAATGAACGCCGCAGTAGACAGTATTTCCTGTACGTCGGAGAGGTCCTGAGTCTGTGGCCATAAAGACTTTCATTGCAATTCAAAGCATAAAAAGTCATACCCATTCTGTAAGGGCCGAGACCCATCTGTGTTGCTATATTATCACTTTAAGCAGAGAATGTGGGAAGATAAGAAAAAAACAGTTGTTTCAGACCCCGGGTTTTGTTTTCAGAAAGTTCAGAGAGTTTTACACTGGGCTGTTGTCATCACCAGAAATTATCAAAAGTTTATCAAAAGTGGATGAAGCCTCGTGACGTCACAGAAGTAGAAACGTAAGTGCCCATATTTGGATAAGAGGGTGGAGCCAGCGAAGGGTAAAACTCACCAAGCTAATGCTAACTTACTGTAAACACCAGCGACAACTAACACTGTCATGTTAAACAGTACCAAGTAATTTCAATGTTATATACAGTTGATTTTGATAAAAGTAATGTTAGCTTTGCATAAACACACTCATTAACAGACCAGCTTACAGTTCATATAATCAAATAAGACTTAATGCTAATGTATAGCAGGTCAGGTATTGTAATTAAGTATGACTTTATGACAGGATCCTCTGATGGTCTTGTTAGTGTATCTTCTCAAACAAAACTGCAGTAGAGTTGTCTGTCAGGGTAAAAAAATGTTTTATTCATTTATAACAGAAGCTCTGGAAGCTGTCAGTCAAAGCCCACACAGCCACAGCAGCCACGCCCTTAGTTATGCATAACTCTTAAGTTATATAAAACATCACTCCCTGTTCAGTTGTCATGAACTGGGGAATTAGCTATAGAAACCAATACAGTTAGAACCAGGCTGTAGACATGTTTGTTGCTGCTGTATTTTAACACGCGGTTTGACTCGCTTTCGAAGCCTGCCTCAAGTGGCCATTCGAAGAACTGCAGGTTTTAACACCTGTGCGTCTCAAGGTTTCAGCTTGTCTGCTTCACAGAATCGAATCCTGTGTGTTTTAGAGATGGGTGAAAGTGCAGTTAAATATTACCTTTCAAACTGTCCTTGCGGCTTTGTCCAAAAAAGGGTCATATTCTTTTCCAAGTTAGTGTTCTTAAAGTCCAGTTGAAATGAATTCCTATTCTTCTAGCTGCAGAATAAGCCTGCTGCATTCGACTCTCATTTTAAAAAGCCTGAAATGGAAAGGAAGAATTTATATTTTGAGTCTATGATGGTGCCTGTTGCATTTATTCATCTAAATTTGCTCTCTGTTTACATAGATTAACAATGTGTTCCAGTGAAGCCACTTCATTTGCAGGCTTTTAAATGAAGTGGTTTTAAATCATTTAATCTGAAGCCATATGTGGTCACAGCAGTAACATCAGTGCTCTCATGTCCAGACACTGGATGCATTATGGAAAGGTGAATACCACGCACTCGCATTAAAACCTATAAAAGTGGCTCACTGGCAACCGCCAACATTCTGTCTTTAGGACCCAAAAATGAGTCAAGAGCATGTGGGTCTAGACTGGCTCAACCGATTGTCTGCTGGCTTCCAAACGATAAGTAGATCAAATTCTGATAATACTAAAAAGTCATTTTGTGGTGATGTTCTAAATATATTCACTATTTTTCTGCTTGTACTGCTGCTTTTCTAATGATTGTGTATGGGCTACAATGAGTCACTTGATGAATGCTGAATGCTGAAGTTGTAATTGCACAATTCAGGCCCACTCTATTCTTGGGCGCTGGAGGCAGATAGTCGCACTCACTACAAGCCGGACTGCCACAGACTTTGAACAACAACCCATAAGCTTTCTGGCTGAAGTCTAAGGGCTAAATGTCTTGTCTGGCACTTTCGCCACCAAACAAAAATGCACTAGAAAACATGCATTGTTAATGTCAGTATGCTAATTCTATTTACACTAATGGGCAAAAAAAAAAAGTCCAGCCTCATATGGACTTCTATTGTCATTTGTAAATGGCTTAAACAGGAGATTTAATCGAATGTATCACCATCGTAGTGTGTTGCCTGGGTGAAAAGAATGCATTTAGGAAACAGTGATGATGATTATTAAAAAAAAACACAAATACAAAAGAGTGATTTGAAGAAAACGTGCCAGACCTACCAGAAAAAAAACAAACATTTTTTTTTCACCGATGGACATAAGCTCAAATTGATCAACAGCCCTGTATTGTTGGCAAATCATTTTCACTTTTCGCTGAGAACAATCACCAGACAGAGTGGGATATCCGTCAGAGAGTCCCTGGGTTTGTCAGGTGTATTTTGGTGTCATATCTTTGGACAGCAGTGGTCGTAAAGCGCCAGGAGGGGCCAGGGCCGCAGTGAGAGCCAGTCAGCCCATAAACCCTCCATACTGAAATGTTTTATGACAACACACCACGGAAATGCAACAGCAGAGATACTGCAGCAAGAATATGAGGTTTTACTTGGACGCAGTTTGTATCCTGCTGTAAATAACTGCAGTGAGCTCTCTCACCCTCACTGTAAAAAAAAAAAAAAAAAAAAAAAAAAAATGTCTATGTGTTTATGGCAGCTTTTATTTTATTTCCTGTGCAGCTTTCAGGGCTGTAGAACCAAACGAGAAAGGTTGATCTACAGAAGCGCAGACCAACAGAAAAGTTTGAGTTGTGAAAATAACACGCTTGAGGTGTGGAAAATACCACGCAATGAAACATGCTGCAACCCTTTTGTCATGCAGGCGACCAGATGAGGCAACATCCGCGGGTGAATCCTAATCAGGGTTTCTATTTTCACTGTGCTGGGTGTTCCCAGAGTGGCTCAAAATGTTAATCCAAGATCATTATTTTTAATTGGCTGTATTATAAAGTACCATCACATTTCATGTCATGTTGTCCTCTGTGGACAACAGTGGCATTCTGTGACCCACTTAGAAAAAAAAAAAAAAAATCAAGACCTTATAGATAAAGTACCAAACGCTTTGATATTGAAGAGCTTTGATTCAATTTTTAATTCAATTTTCAATGATTTCCCTGGATGTCTGGAACAAAACTAGGCACCACCTGTAGCCCTCTTTGGGCTCCTATACTGCTGTTTTATGGGATGGACATGAAAGCAGACAAGTATGACCCAGACAACAAAAAGGGACTCAAATGTCAGCCCATTATTGCCCCATGTAGATCACTGTGGGCATGAATAGATTAAATAAAGCTACAATGCAGTGCTACTTGGTAGTGTTCATACTTTAGTTATGATAGATAAATAAATAAACATCAACATCAGATCTAGGAGGAAAATTTGATTTTCTAATTTAAAACTATGCCAGTATATTCTTCTGAAATCATACAAAAGGCGCGAGTTATTATATAGTAGTTTCGTTACTTTAATTTTCATCAGCTTTTATTTTTATTCAGTTTTGGTTTGAGTTTTTCAGGTAATATGAGGAAAATTGGGAATGTTAAAGCTGATTTTACCTGCAATCCTATTTTGTTTAAGTTTGTGTCACATTTTTCATTGTAGTTTTTATTTAGGTTTCATGTTTTAATAAAATGATCTTTTCATTGATGGTTTTTTAGACTCCATCTTAGTTTTCATTATCTAACTATTAACTATTAACTATAATAATCCTGTTAAAAGGGTTAATGGAGTTTGGTCATATATTTGTGAAGTTTGAAATTCAGCGCAGATATGTTTTTGGGACTTTTGGCTCTAACATGATTGAAACTTTTCTTTAATCAGTTTTGTCTATATTCCCTCTGTTTTCATGGAAAGAACCTCAACCAAGTAGTATTTTTTCAGTGTAGGGAGACAAATATTTCAGAATTGTAGATCACGACTTATACTTTAGAGACGGCACAGCAGGAGTTTAGATTTGAGTAGTTAGCTATAAAGGCGGTCCTTCCTGATGTCAGTGCATGAGTAGATGCCAATTTCCTTAACTGCATCCAAATTTCCCTCCGTGTTGTGTTTTCCTTGTACCCTAGTCTATCACTGAAGACCTGAGGAGGAGACGTAATGAATAGACGCGAGGAGAGGGGAAAAATGTTTTTAGAGAAATGAACCGCCCTTTCCGGTGAATCATCATCTTAAGCAACATTTGATAATGACACAGCTGTTGATGACACAGCGTTATGGTGTGTGGTTTGTATTGGTATATTCAGTAAACATGCTGTACAAAATCGACACCAAGGACACCAAGTTATCAGAAGCGGTGTTTATTCTGTATTCTATAAGTCTTTTCACGTACTTTTAACTAGAAAAAAAAAAACGAAAACTTGTGAGTCTTTAGTTGTTTCTTGCATTTGTCTGTTCATGTATAAAACTGATGGGATGTAATTTCAGATTAGTTTGGTCAAACGTTGTGTCCAGTGGCATACTGCTGTTGACATGCTGATTCTGACCAAAAGTAGTAAGTACGTAGTTGCTCCTTGAGCTATCTGTGTGATATACGGTTATATTATGATATCCCACAATGCATCACCCTCTTCTTCTTTTCTCTATGTTGACAATACCATGATTAGAGGAATTAGTTCATGACTGCCACCTGCTCTGTTGGAGTGTGGAGTATACATATACACATGAAGAAATGTAGGCAACAATGTCCAATGCACTGCGGGAGAGACGAGTGACAGCAAGTACATACAACTGCTATGGTACCGTTTGTTGTACAAACACACAAATGATTATTTGCTTCAAAAGGGTTTGAAACATTCAAACGGACAATCTCATTTGTATCAAACAGCTTTACAGTGACATCTATGACTTAAACTTCTGTAAACATCAGCTCACAGGTAATTATTTCCATGGTGATGAGCTTGGTGGGCATGTGACTATGTGGTACACTGCATTAATGTTCACATACACTGTACGCTACAGTAGAAATGTAGCATCCCGTGTATGATTCTGAACGCACTCACAGATTTCCGAAAGAGGGGTGTGTCCCGTCTATCCTCACTCACGTCTTCCCATCCGTCATACGGAGTAAACACGGCCAGTAGAACGATTAAGACATTTCCCAGCAGGTGAACAGGTCTATAGGCAGGAACAAAGTGAACAGGATAACAAGACACCTCAGTTAATTTGGCCAGAAACGGAAGGAAAACTTCAGTTTGCACACTGAGAGAGCTAATTAGGGAAATAAGGGACAGGTGAAGATCAGGTGACTGGCAGCAGAAAGAGCTGAGGACAACTTCTGGAGGGTGAAGGAATGCCAGGGAGTGGAAAAAAAAACAGCAAGGTTTATACCAGGTGAAGAAGTGGAATCATTTTCAGAGCTGGAAAAAGCCACAACACAAACATACTGCTGCTTTATGAGGGAGCTAGATTACTATTGTGTGTCGTGTAAGGTGTTAGAACTAACGCTTCTATACAGCACTGTCAACAAAATACCCGCATTGTAGACACGTAAAGGTTCTCCTTTTGTCTTCTTTGTCTCGGAACGTTATGATAGTGTTGCAGTCCATTATTGAAATTCACCACTTTGAAAGAAATGTGGAAACAGCCAAAGGTAGACGAGAGCACAAAAGGAGCAGATTCAATGCATTTGGAAGCACAGCTTTCATCCTCTATATGAAAAGCTAATCAGTGGCCTGATTGCAGTGAGTGGCCTTTTGTAACATCTTTAATCCGGTGAGTGTTTTAAGAAGTGCATAATTGAAATTCTGTTCAGGATGGCTGCAATTTTCGACTGCAGGATAATGAGCCATCAGTTGGCCTTGGCTGGCAGCATGAGGGACTGTTTTAAATGTGCCATCTGATGAACCTTTGATTGGTTCGCCAATGGCTGCTCTATATTGACAATACCAACAAGGGACAGGGGCACTCTTTATTTAGTCCTCACCCTCATCCTCTGCTGGTCCTAATTAAGTAATCAACCAGATTGAGAATCCATTAATGATGTCATTGTCATGCTAATTGGTGGTCTATGCTCTGAAAGCACATCCACAACCCCAATGTGTGCCACCCGAATTTGATCAGACGTCTGCGGAATGGTTGCTCGGCGCATCAAAAATAGGCTAGCGTTTTTTTACACCTTCACATGAACCTGACTTTCATATTTCAAGATGAACCGACCAAAGTAATAGCCTTTAAAGAACTCCAAAGCCTGCGCACCCACACATGTCACACTTTGCACCTGATGTTAAAGGTTCAGTGTGTAATATTTACTGGCCTCTAGTGGTCAAGTTGCACATTGCCAACCAACTGAATGCCCCTTGCCTCACCCTCCCCTATGGTGGCCACTGAAAAATCATAATAACCTCTCTTGGGCCAGTGTTTGGTTTGTCTATTCTGAGCTTTTTGTTTAAAGAGATAATAACTCAGACATAGTAGGTGACGGTAATGCAGCTTAAAGCTGGATGTCACCTGTCATAAAACAGAAAAAAGGGGAAGAAGAGGAAATCTGTTCTACTGTAGAAACATAGTGGTGCAACATGACAGGCCCTCTGTTGATATAAAGACAGTACAATTTCTAGTGATTATACACAGAGGTGGCATAAGTATACATATTATTTACTCAAGTAGAAGTACAGATACTTGTGTAAAAGTAGAAGTACTGATTCAACTTTTTTTTTGCTTAAGTAGAAGTATAAAAGTGAAATGTAGCCTTTTGAAGGATATTTCTACCAGCTGTTTCTGTGCAAAGGTAACTGAAGGAAATACTGAATGGAAAGACTATGAAACCATTCTAACTTCAAATGAAATGAAAAAAGAATACACTGGAAATAATGAACATTAACAATGTGCAAATCAGTTTCAATATCAGGGACGAAAGTGGAAACATTATGATGCCTTGTCTCTGTGATCCTGTCTCGCTTTATGTCTGTTTCGTCTTGTTGTGTTTGTCATGCGTGACATGAACTGATATGTACACCGAGACATTGTCTTCTTTATGCGTTATTGTCCCATTATTTAAGGTTGAAATCATTCTTGATGTTGGCAGAAGGTCGGGCAGTGATGCAAAACGATAGAAATAACCGATGATACCACAAGCACAGTAACACAAATACTGTGAAAATGTAAAGAGTAAAAAAAAGTACAGACATTTGGGTTAAAATGAAGGGAGTAAAAGTACAATGCTGTCCAAAAAAATAAGTACAGATACCTGAAAAGTCTACTTAAGTACAGTGAAAAAGTATTTGCACTTTGTTACTTTTGTTTTAATGCTTAAACAAGTACAAAGTATTTGTATTATTATGTTACTTCCCGTCACTGATTACACAAATACGCAGATCCATAGTTATAAAATGTGTCTTTGAAATGCTTTAGGTTCACATGGATGTCTGAAAATAAACTATAAACAAATAGGAAAAGGTTGTTTATAGACTGTTAAGTGTGTACATATATTGTGTAGACTTGCCTTTCATCATATTCTGCATTTCAACATACTGATGGATTCAAGGTGGGAAAAAAAAACCCTTTCTTTCAAAAAAGACAAAACAGCTTGTCGCCCTTTGATTTCGCATTCATATCATTAATTAATATGAACGAAACGTTCTAATATTTAAATTTGACATGAATTGCTTGGTCTTTGTAAATCACACATTTGTCAACATCAATGAGACTAATTTCCCTAAAAATACATCCTCACTCAGTGGCATCGCTGCTATTCTTTGTCTTTGAACTGAACAAATGGAAAATACAGCTAAAGCTACATGTTATCTTGTGCTTTCTGTAAATAATGGGGCCGAAACGAGTGAAAGTAGTGGACGAGTGACTTATCAGTACATGTATTAGATGCCAAGTTTTCACTAACAAAGACATTTCTCTGTGAAATGACTGATTATATGTATGTATTCATAAGTGATTGATTTTAGGACTTACTTACTTTCTGGATCCATGCGGTGCTTTCGCAAATAAAAAGTAAAAATATTTCCATTAAGTGTTGTAATTAGCTGTGGAGTAAAGACATGGTAGAAAAAATTACCATAGTGTTCTCATTTAAAATGATGCATTACATTAGTCAATGCAGCAGTTTGTCTCTACAAGCTGTTTTTAATGGAGTTCTGCAAACAGCAGGAGCTATTGATTTGCAGGAGGTAAAGAAGATCTGCAGCAGGACCGACAGGAGATCCGACTGCAGCCGTTCCACCAGCGTAGACGTCACGATCCTCGGATTTGTATTATTATCTACAATTCTGAGGATCGTGACCTCAAGATTTCTACTGTTTGACCGTAAAAACTGTATACTCATGCATGTAATTCATGACTGTTATAATTACATGGTGGTGATTCTGATCACTGGAGCGCAGAACAAAATGACTGGCAACTTTTGATTTGCTCTTCGTGTGAAATGTTGCCCATTTGAAATGTCAAATTAAAAACAAAAATATTGCTAATAGTTTGTTAGTTAAGTAAAGTATATATTTGTCACATGTACTTACTGTTATTGTGATGGCAGGGAATTTATTTGTATTTTTTTTCTTCTTTTTTCTGCTACAATGTAGAATTTGTGTTACCTTTTACATGTTTATAACCCATATTATTGTACTTTAAGATTTATAGTATTTTTCTCGTGTGTTACTTTAACACGCCTAAATAAAATAACCACACTAAAAATTCACAACTCATAATGTCCGTACTGAATTGAAAAATGTAAGTCAAAGAAAAAAAAAAAATTAGGTTAAAAGTACAAAACGAATCAAATTAAATTCTAATTCCGAGTAAAAGAGGAGCGATAGTGAACACGGTGACATATATTTGTACACATATGTACATGTATATTCAGTTGAAGATGAACCTGAAAGTCCTGAAAAGAGATTTGATTTTGAAACTTCACCTCGTGCACCTAAGATAAAATACAACCTTTTGGCACTACAGGGACTCCGTATGATCTGTGTCTAGTATTTGAATTTCACCATCCTCCTGTTCTTAGATAACCAGTCATGTAATGTCTTGTGCTAAATTTCTCAGTTTGAACAATACTTTGGATTATTTTACCTTAATACGCCTCCCTCCACATTTCTGCCATATTCAACCCCTTGTGGAAAAGGAGGCACATAAGGTGAATCCCAAAATAAAGTCAGGGGCCTCTCTCACTTTGAAAAGTTTAAAAGAGGCTGCCCATTCTGTGAAATCACTCTTGGTAGCAGAAAAGAGAGCTGGAGGTGTTAATTTCATGGGTTAGGTCTTAAATTGAGCTCTGCAATTTTCTCCCTGAGTAGATTAGAGGAAGGTCTCACTGTCCTCAGGTAAGGCGGCCCTCTCCTCCCTCTGACTCATCACATATTGATTCCTTCCACTCCTGCTTGACCCCCGCTAACCCTTCCACCGCTTATGCCCCGATGGCTTTGCACGCCAAACCTGTTTACTGGGAAAGCTGATGTGCGCGTGGCTTGCAAAGTACTTGTGTGTGTGTTTGTGTGTGTTTGTGTGGAGGGCGTCCCTTAAGAGCAACAAGCCTTTACCGTGGTCTGACCCCGCGGCGCATTTGTTGATGACGTAGAGCTCTGATCAGACACTGAAAGCATTATCTTCATCCTCAGGCAAAAATGCATTTCATTACTTACATCTGCTGGGTGTGAGTGAGCGCTGCTGTCAGAAGTATCAAAGAATAACAGCAGAAATAGAGCACTGATGCTGCTGCTGTCAAAGTGTTTATATCGCTAAATATCAGATTAATAAAATGGGTTCCTCTCATGAGTACTTAGCTGCGTGGCAGGCATTCGTATTCTAAATATGCACACATCTCAGGAGAGAAATAAACTCACTGCTTTTCTAACTAAATACAAACTCGCACGGAAAAGTTGCAAAGTGAAAATGAGAAGCTTTGTTTTCGATCGGCGTCCTCACTGGGCTATAATTCCTAATTAAATTTTCTCATTGAAACCTCATTTCAGAAAGGTAGAGAAAGGCGCTCTCTCTGCATTGTAATTGAGTCAGAAATGAGCAGCCGGCGCACTGAGCCGGCCTGCCTTTTAAAGAATAATGGCGTCATTTGTTTTGTGTCCATTAACAAGGAACGCAGTTTTATTAATTCCTCAACTTGGTTTCCTGCATCTTCCTAATTAATTCCATTTTGTTTTTCCCGCTAAGGAAGCTTCTGCAGATTAATGATGCGGAACAAAAATGTTGTCGAGATGCTGATGTGCTTCATCTACATGGGGGGAAATTTCTGTCATTAGATACAAATGCCTGATGACTGCTGCTTTTCCTTTTTTTTTTTTTTCTCCTTTTTTATTTCTTGCTGCCAGTGTCGGGGTCTTCTGCCTAGAGGCTTAATTCTGTCTCCATAATTTATTAGACCTGTAAAGAAATTAAACGACTGTTCTGGTTACAAAAAAAAAAAAAAAATGCACAAAGCTCTTCTGACATTCACGTTCTCACTTATGGTACTGCAACGATGCAAATCTATGTGTTGTATGATCGATGAGGACTGAATTTCTGACAAAAGAGACATTTCTAGTAGGGGCGTATTCAAAAATGAAGTAATTAATTGGATATGTGGATATAATCTTTACAGGAACACTTGTTTCTACATTGCACAACCAGCACAGCATCATCCTACTACTTTTCACACACAGCGACCGTCACTGCAGGTCAGTCTTTACTGCAGTGGCCGACATACAGCTATAAACATTCAGAAATCATAGAAAGCTGCTGCATTGATTATTGTGGCTCATAAAAAGCTGATTTTTTCAGGAAACAGGAAGCGCCAGCCTATCTTTCAGACATGCTTCTTAGATAACGGTCCGTTCCTGTGGCCTCCTAGTTGTCCCAAGGATTTCAACAAAATCATAGAGTGAGTCAGCGTTTAGTCACTGTGACCTGGATCTGTGAGGATCCACCCGAGTGGGGATTTTTAAAACACACCAAAAGGCATATCTTTTTAGCTTGGCTCCTGTCATTTACTAGCTGGTTTTGATCATCATTTTTAATTTGTGTTATTTTAGATATTGACTCTGATTTATTTATTCATTTATTTGTCACAAAACAGGGGCTGCATAAGTTGTTTTCTTCGGAAATATGGCGTAAAGGGCTCTTCAACAGACCTGCGCGAACAGCGGGAAGGATGAATCGATGTTTTAATCTTCAAATTGACGCCTGAATATTGTTGAAAAGACAGACATAGAAATTGCGAACCTATCCTTAAATGGATGGCTCACTATAAATCGGTTGTTAGGAAACCTCAAAAACATTGTCCCATCAAAAAAATACAAGGGGGCAAATGATGTAGCGTGTTAATCTTAACCAACCATCTTAAGTCTGTTTTTGAGTTAGAAGTATTCATACAGTTTAGGATGAGTGAGAAACTTACAATTTCACAGACGTTATATGCTTTTTTTCCCAGTCTAACGTCACTGCAGTGTAGCGGGGTTTTGTGAAATTGTAGGTTTCATTAGAAATGTACGTGACAGAAATATTTAACAAATTTCAAATGAAATGTCCCCCTCCAAAAGATTCGTCCTCAGTGCTCTATCTCTATCAATGCTCGTCCACAAACAATGTCAACTATTCCAGTTAAATGTCATCGGTATCATTACCTTTTTTTGCAGCAACAAACAGGCGAACCAGCTGCGTGCAGTCCTTAAGTGTGCGATCTTAAACAGTTAATAGTCGCCTTCTTCTCCCGTCTTTTGTGACATGCAACTTAACCATTTTATTTCTATTCCGTCTTCTTTTCTTGTGTGCGTGCACTTATTTCTGGGTGTAAATTGCACATATAATGCCTCAGTTCCACAAATGGCAGAAGTCAGAAGTGTATCAGTGGGTGCAGTGGTCAGGATATTCTATATTTGCATTTTCAAAAGAAGCTGCACTTGAAGGCCTGTATGAAAGCCCCCACAGCGTGATAATAGCACATAGAGTCTTTTCACATAGCCGCCGCTCTCTTCTGCACACGGCGGGATGAGAGGCGCCTCTCCTCACCTTATAATTCGCTTGGATAGTTTTATTTCAGGTGTCATTCCTTCACATTCTCCACGTTGCATTTCACTTCTTTCTTCGGCTGCCAGTAAAAAGTGCATTTTTTTCCTCGTGGCAGGTTTGTGATATATCTCCGCAGCTAATCAATGTTCGCATTTTATTGTTTCCTGTGTCGTGATGAATTCACTTTCACACTTTAGTCACGGGAAAAGAAAGGTTACAGGCATCAGGGAAATGTCTTTTGAAGCTTGCCAAAGCCGCATCTGTCTGCACAAACAATGTGACTGGCGTGCAATTAATACAATAACCATTATGTTCTCTGTCATTAACCCCGGTTTGTAAATATCCCATGAAAACCAGAAGTATTTGTACCACAGCTAATGACCCCCATATCTTCTGTATCATTACGCAGAAGCTTTACATTTATATTTAAATGAAAATGCTGCCACATGACTGTTTTAAGTGAGTTAGATTGAATTACTTTGATTATGTGTATCAACAATGAGTCAAACAAGTATTTACAATCCACCATTTAGTTTGGGTCAAAGGTTAGAGACTGTTATACATTGTTATAATTTGTGAGATTGAGCTCCTGTATATAAACAAAATAAATGCAATGTGTTACGTGCTTAGTTACAAACCACCAAAAAAAGAAAAGTCACCATTGTCCCTTTTCCACTCAGCTAGATATTGGATTCCAGCAGAAGTAGGTCTATGATTAATACATTAACTGCACAGTACCTGCCTGGCATCAAATGTTGGCAGACAAAGCTGGCGATGTAACATAGCATTTAGTGGCATAGAGACAGATATTTTTTTTAGAGGTGGATGGAGAGAAAAACAGTGTTAAAAGGACGGTGAATAACGGACTGGATGTGCATTGGCATCACTGAGGCCACATGATGAACGGTCACGATACATATGAAGCAACTATCAATGCAAAACGATACGATTCACCGCACACTGGGTGAAAACCTAGATTTCCATACACTTGAAATACACATTTCACAGTCAGAAATGCACCCAGGTTACTGCAGTATCCTGGGATAATTGCTTTACATGGTTTTCTTTCGACAATGCACTGAACGTGATTTGATTGCACCGTGAAGCTTAGCTTTAATAGCTTTTAATTTTTTGTTTCTTTGTTTCTTTTTGGTTCTTCTAAAGTAGACAGCAAATCACAAATGAACTAAAAAAGTTCAATTTTCACGCAACTCAGTACACATCTCATTTATGCCGTTTCTTTTTGACTTCCAAGAAACACTTGGCCCTTTTAAAAACATACCCTTTCCAAATGTTGTGGAAAAAAGAAGTACCTGACAAAAGATGAAATAAAATCAGGCCGGGACCTCCTGGACCACCTTAAACCAGTCCTTCTTTCTTGTTCTGTCTCCAGTGAACAGTTTTCTAACAGGCCTCTGCCTCAGTAGCGTCCTGAAACTGTGTTTATACTCACACAAGACTTGGCCGAGAGATTTGACGAGAATTGGCCACTGACAGCATTGGAGATGAGAGATCGCTCCTTAGAAACAGTTTAGAGAAGAGGAATCACTCCACCATATGAAATTACTGGACACAAATCACACATAGGGCTTAAATAAATCAGATTTTTATGAACAGAAAGATGTTAGAAATTATGCATCCCAAGTTCATCCCAGATTATATCTGGTGCACAAATCTTACCATACTCAATTAACTGTCAGATTTTACTAACACCAGCACAATTTTAAAAAATACCATTGTAGTGTTTTCTGTTTATGAGTTTTAAAAATGACCACACCAGTGGTTTAGTGAATTTCAACCGACTCCTTCAAATTACATTTGCATAAATGTGCAGCCAACGTTTTGCTAACCGTGTTACACTGACTTTGAAATTTAATTATCTTCAAATTCACTTGAGTTCTGTGCATCCATCACAGTGAACAGAAATGTAACATTTAAACACTGAAGGGCTGCTCGCCAATAGTCTCCTCCACTTTCAGCGCTGACTGATGCCCGTCATTTAAAGAGATGCATCAGCAGCCTGTTCACTTTCCACAGCTGTCATCCACTACAAGCATTAGAAGGGGTAATTAATCTGGCCACAGTGGACCACAGAAGTTACACACTTTCAGAAGTCATGAGGAATTGCTGGATACACTTTACTGACTGAACTCCATCTAATCCTGTAGCCACAGACACAAACCTGAATGATGCCTCCAGGACCACAGTGGAAAACAAGCTGCTACGGAAGATGACCTTTTTCTGCAACATCTTGAGACTTTATCCAAAGTACGAAAGCTGCCTTATGGAGACTTTCACCTTGAGTTTGAACATTGCCGCTGTCTTCTTTAGTGCCGATACTTCCATAAATGATGGAGGCTATGGGAGTATGAGTTGGCATTTATCATCTGTCGTTCCATGTTGGCAGCAGGCCTAACGTGGACTTACTGGGCATAAATAATTTCTGGACATCAAACAAGCCTTTATCTCTTGTTAATGTGCAGGCAGTATTGGCTTTCAGTTCAGACTGGTCCAGTGTGTGTGTGCTCCACCTCTGATACAGTTTGACTGATTACTTTTTTATTGTGTAATTGATCAATACTGCGCTGACTCTTCATGGGAGGAGTTTAGCCTGAACTGACAAAACAGAATAAAAAGAAGCATCTAGGTTATTAAATTTAAAAACAGCATCTCTTATGGTCATATGTGATGAATTATTACTGAATGTTATTCTTTAGCGCTTAAATGATTTGTTATTGATTTAGATACCTGGTGTATTTTTCTCTAAACAATGAAAGTTTCTATTTTCCTAATTTAATTGAACATACAAACATTCCACCAAGCCTGAGGTGACTATATTAGAATTACACATTATGAGATAATAAGAGAAAACAAAACATGTAAAAAAACAAACCATCTGTAAGTTCAGTCAGATGCATACACTATCCTGCGTCATAATCTGCTCTCAGAATTACTCACAGTAACGGCCAAAAAACAGATTTGTGAGGCTACAGTGACCCTGACCATTGACCTTTGGCGACTGAAATCTAACCAATTCATCCTTGAATCCAAGTGAATCTTTGTGGCAAATTTGAAGAAATTCCCTCAAGGTGTTCCTGAGATATTAGGCTCAGAAAAATGGACAGACATGAGGTCACAGTGGCCTTGACCTTTGACCTTTGGCCACCAAAATCATCAGTTCATCCTTGCATCCGAGTGGACGCTTGCGGCAAGTTTAGTGACATCCTGTCAAAACGTTCTTGGGATATCATGTTTTAAAGGCGATGGAGACCGACCAGCTGACGTACACACCTCCTTATAGAGTTGGGCTGTGGACACAAATAAAAATGTGATGCAATGTTTGCACAGTTCATTTAGTCTGCATTAGCATGATTTTATCGTATTTTATTTTGTTTCAGGATAATTCCATTGGAGGCGTGGGGTAATGCATAATTAATCAATATACATCCACTATAAAGACTACGAAACGAGGAATTCAGGCTATAAAGAAAGAGAATTTATGGAAACAGACTCACACATTACATGAAAAATGGATGAAAAGTGTAGGGGAATTAAAATTATATGGAAAATACACTAAAGACACACTAACACTATATTGAAATTTGGTGAAATGATAACAATACTAATAGTGTATATATACTGTATATGTGTGTATCACAATAAGACAGGTGTATTTCAATATGCAGAAAAAATTCTCAGGAGAGCAACCAAAATGTGCTCAGTGCATCTATTCACAGTCAGTGTATTTATTCTACAGTAGATACGCTGTTGTCTTTGTAATATACAAAGAATAGATTCATGTAAATATCAGTTTTTAGCAGCTATGTTTGATATCAACTTCCAATAACTGACGGTGTCAAACTCATATGAATATACTCTGATGTGTGTTTCGAGTCCGATGTGCTACAGGTTGTGTGTTAAAATGCGTCTTTCCTCCAGGGGATCCACAGTCTGCTGCACACACAGGTGTTCACCGGGTTGTAACTGAAGCAGAACCCGACCCGGGCGCCAGCATGGATCTGCACAGTACAACCAAGACACTTTATGCTTCATAAAAACTATGACATGAGAACACCTTCACAACGACTGTGTGCATTTTTATGCAAATCTGGGGTGCAAACAGCACGCTGCACAGGGAGACATCATCAACCACTGCAAGGACAAACTGTGCTCCTCATCTGGCAGCCTCACTCTGGAGACTTATTCTAAGCAGAGCTTGTTCTGATTTGAGCGAGTATTCAAGAGAAAATTGTCTCCCTTGTTTGTTAATGATGCTTTGTTGTGCTAGCAGCCATTTTGAATGAAAGAAGGAAGACGGTCCTGAACGCCAGAACACTTAGAGGGTCCAAATAAAATGAATGAGTCGTCAGTGGTGTTAAAATTTGAGATACTTCCGCATTGGCTTCATTTTGGAGCCGAGGTTTCTGCCCCTTGGGAATGATACAAGAACGTTGGCATCGTTTTCTGTTGCTTTCAACACAATAATGGGTGAGTTTGTCCTCTGTCAGACAGTAAGGACCTTCTCACTGTCCCACCTTTTCCCTGACAGTTTCAACAGCAGTATCTTGGTTCCTGTATGTTAGCTACTAGTTGTTTCTTCAGAGTTTTTTAAATTTTCTTTTTACACAGAAGTCAATTCAGCTTAGAGGCAGAACATGAATGACCCCTCCATTCTGTATTTGTGCATTTTCTACATTATGGCAAGGCACAGAAATTTGGATGTCTGGATCTGTTTTGTCATTCTTTTGTTCACTGATACAAAAGTTCATGTGTGGGATGGTTGGTCGTCTGTCCCTTAACCATTACATTTGAGAAAAATGTATGCATCACAGCAGATTCCATATGTCGATATCCAGCTCCTTCTTGTCCTCGCTCATGAACAAGACCGCACACTTCTTAAATCCTACTTGGTGAAACAATTCAGTGGCTGACTACCGTGCATTCAGGATTGAAAGTCTCTCATCTTCTCACCTGCCCACTGTACGCTCAGCTGTGAACCGACCAAGTCCGTACCAGTGGTCAAGATCTGACAAAGTTTGCAGAACTACAGCTTCGGCAAAAAAGCTTCCACGCGACCTTGAGGTCAACAATGGTGGACGCTTGCCTTTCCTCAGGCACTTCTTGAGAATCTGACTACTGAAAGCAGACACAAAATAACCACACACCTGGGCAACCTGACAGATCACACCACAAAGAAGGCACTTTCTGTTAGAAGCATATTCGTCTCAGTTATAGGACCAGTACTTTACAAAGTCTCGTGGCTCCCCTAAAGATTGTAACTTCCCTCACTGTAAGCAGTCTTGCTGTCGCTTGCTGTCTTGCAGACTTTTTTCTTTGTCTTTAGGATATACAGCAAAAATGTGATACTTCTCTGAAATCGCTCACATAAGATAAAACAGAAGAAAAAAAAAAAAAAAAACGCTTATTCTCAAGGGACTTTTATGTTGCTAACTATGCTGTGCAAGGGAGCATGAAAAGGCCCCTGCGCGGAGAGCCAGGGCATCAATGGCAATTAATGCAAGTGGTGTCTCAGACAAGGAGGCTAATGAGTTTTAATATACATGCAGGTGAGGGAGAGCTGAGTCGCTGAAGCCCTTAATGAACCCATGACAGCCTAATTAGCCACAATTTACAATTCTGGGATTCTAATCAGAGGCACTGAAATGCTGCCACACATCTTTGTATGAATGAGTCTTTTTAAATACTCCAATCTGCTGCCTTGATTGATAATTGCCTGTTTTTTCTCTGTCGCACGCGCTTTATCTCTGTGCGTCTGGATTGTAGCTCGGGCCAACTCTGTCTATAATAGTCTGGAAGATGTTTTGATAGTCATAAATCTAATCTTAACACGGTCACGCGTACAACACTGATGCCTAACTATGGGAGTGAGTTAAGTACGGAGGTTTTTGTGCGTGTAGTCTGGTTACCGAGTGTGTTGCGCGCAGTCATACCACGGTACCTACTATATAGCCCAAACTGACAAACTTGCTCATTCTCTGTCACTGATATTATGGAGGATATCTGTACTCCCTGGAACATCAGAAGTGGTGGTGCTATCGAAAAAAAACAGAAACTCTACCTCAAGCCACATGGAAAAAGCTCTAGGCTCTGAGTGTCTGTAGCCACAGTGAATATTACAGGATTATGTGACCCACACCGGTGATAGAACTGGCACAAACACCCTGAAGTGAATTTGCATTTTATGTGAAGCTGATTTACATATTTAGTGACTTTGATATATTGTCTTTATTTTCACTGTGGAAAAATGATAGTGCTCAGTATTTTTTTTTTCTGTACAGCTTTTGTAGAGACTTTGGTATTCATGTGCACATGCAGCAGTGGTGGAATTTGTCTGACAGCTTTAGTTTCTTCTTTTTTAGGTTACCATTTTTGAGGGCCTTCCTGTCCAGTAAAAACCACGCACTTCAAGATGTGTTGATTTTTAGAGTTGGAGAAAAACAAAACAAACAAACAAACAAAAACTGAAG
>JAPQRN010000003.1:9125131-9150714 GCA_037367275.1 Coranthus polyacanthus | reverse complement strand
GTGGCGGGTGATAACGCTCATCATGAGGTGTAGGTACATCGGAAGTTGTTACAATAGAGCCACAGAGGTCAGTCATAGTGCAGGGTGGTGCGGCGGCATGGTGGAGTCAGATCCGGCCATGACAGGGTCTACAAAAAAAAAAAAAGACAGGAAAAGAAAAAAGAAAAATAGTCATTTATGGTGTTCACAAATGCATTGCCCAATCTGTAAGCATATGTCGTACTTCCTCAAATAAAAACTGGGAGACAATTACAAACCGGGGGGTGTGGTCGACGTCAACAAATTAAGGCCAGTCCCCAAAAGCGGGTAATCTCCTGGTGCCCGTCCTGTAATGTTCTGCACAATGTACTCTGCACTTTTTGTCACCACATTACTGGTCTGGATTACTCATTCTTATAGTGTCATTGTCCAATATGCGTCACTGTGACTGCATTTCTAATATCTCAGCCAAACTGTATTGTATTTTGTATTGAACTTACACGTGCCACCAGACGGCAATCGCTTTCACAATGAAAGCCTGGTTAAGAAAGGAATAGTTTGTATCTGCTGAAAACACTACAGGGCTTTTAATGTGACACATAAGTGGAAGTGTTGAGCTCAGATAAACAGTGCAATGCAGCAACTTTAACCGCACAAACAGGGACAAATCAGAATGAGGCCTTGTGCAAACATTTGACCGGTGATGCTTAAAATGATATTTATGCTCATCAAACAGAGGGAATTAGAAATAAAGGCCTGCTTCTAATACAAGCCTGCTTCAAAGTAAAGGCCAGGTACCAAACAGGACTGGTGAATTACAAAATAGAGTTTGCATCCTGAGGCCTGCGGTTGTTTAGTGTTAGAAAGAGAATTTAGTTTACATTAGTTTGATTAAACAAAGCCCCAGTATCTTTCCCGAACCGTTAACCAAGTGCTGCCAGTGTTTAAACCCAACCACACAAAGTTGTGTTCACTGTTATGAATGAACTGCTGACTCTGAAGGCAACATGCACATGAGATTAAGCACTTAAATATGATTTTGCTCTTGCCCTCTTTCAGATAATGGTTCGCAGACTGGAAAGAGCTTGAATTTGGCTTGTGCTGAATCAAATGTTGGACATCGTTTATTTCCATATTTTGATGATGTTAAAACAAAACACAAAAAAAAGACGTAAGTCTCACCGCCAGATGTAGGGATGTCCTGTTAAAGCTTCTCACCAAAGACTGTGGACAAAAAGTCTGCCAAAACAAAGAGTGAGCAGGCAGGAGATCCGGCCCTTGAATCCTCTTATGATTCGGTCCCCGCCTGCTCTCAAATCTTCACTTGCAGATTGATTACAGCTCAAATTTGTTTTGTGCCAGCTCAATAGTTTTGTCATTAATAAACTGCCACAGCTGAAGGAGCACATTCCAGGATTCAGGACCGTGTGTGAAAAGCCAGAAACCAGGAGCTGCTTTTATCTTTAAAAGAGAAAATACCCATCCACTCGCTGGCTTTTTCTCACATTTTTATAAGTTGAACCTCGAGCTGTGTGAGAGCGGGTCAACAGCCTCATTGATCTCATTCTCATAGGTGGCTGTATTTTGTTCAAAGCCCTTTGGCGCAGAGTGTACTTCGATCTATGGGTGATTTATCAAGTCTGCAGTGCCCGCTCCTCGCTACAAGTCACAACACACTGCCACCGTGATTAATTATGTGCTTGAATGGCAATACAGAGTGTAAGCTTGTACATGATGTGACAAGAAGGGTCAATAACCGGCAGTCATAATGGGCCCAGAGAGAAGACAGACCTCCTGCACTGTATTTTTACAGCAGAGGTGGCTAGAGATGCATGCAGAAACATGACATGACCCTAATATATGCATAATTACCCATGATTACACTTGATTATATTAGAACACAAAAACAACACAGGCAGAGACAAAAAGGCCTCGCGGGAAGTGGAAAGGAATTACTATGATGAGCATAGCATGATATTCAACAAAACTGTGTTGTATGATCCTGAATCCTGATTTCAACTAAATTAACTGAATAACGTAAATACTGGGGTTAAAGGGTTTTTCCCGACTGCTGGGTTTAGCGCTGAGCGAGTCAAACTCACACAGACATATTGATCGTTTATATGTCTATATGTACACAATTATTTAGATATTTGTACAATATACTACTATTAATTTCAAAACATCTTAATATATAATACATTCGCTGGATCATATTTCAGACTTCCCCCTTTATAGTGAATGAAGTTGTCCAGTTATTATACATTATATGTTATATGTCATAGTTCTAGATCCAGAATTTGTTTAAAAAGAAAAAAAAAATCATGTTTTTTGTGCATTAATAATACTAACCAGATCAGAGAGATGGGGAATGATGACAAAGAGCCAAAGTCAGCAGCCAAAGCACCAAATGTGAAGCATTCTACATTATTAGCAATGATTCAGACATGTTTTAATGTAGTTTCATTTGTGTTTGGGACCAATTTTAATTTTTTTTTTTACGCAAGACATGCGTGTGTTCATACATGTTGCGTGCATAGCAGAAGGTACATACTTGTAACTTATTTTATGCTACTTGTTTGTATAAACCTTTGATATCAATGTTATATGGAATATCATAAAGCATACTTAACTAATAAACATCCTATAGCAATTATAGTAACTGAATAATGTTGGTTTTTGTAAAGGAGAGAAGACAGACAAATTATCAGCCACTTGACTTCATATCGAGCAGAAAGCTGGAGATGAAACTGATGGGCCTCTTGAGAATCTTTGAGAGACCCCAGTGACCTTAAAGATAATAATGAAGAAATTCAGTTTCATTATGAAGATATAATTCATTTCATTTGTTCCGGTGTTTAACTCAGTATTGCTTCCACTCATAACTATTAACAGTAATGAAACTGCACAGTAATTGAGCTTCCAGATCAATGGCGTCGTCTGCCTCCAGTTAATATCTGTGGCACAGCGTTATAAATCCTCGTCCAGGCAGCTCTTAGAAAGGATGTCCGTCCTGTGCTGCCGGGGTCGGGTCTCTCCGTCATTTCAGCATTTTCTAAAACAAGAACCTTCACGCGACACATTCATTCTTCATTAATATATTCCTTATGTATTTTAAATGATTGTTTATGGTGTCGGCATTAGAATTTCTAACACTAGAGCTTTTCAAAGCGCAGAACAAAGTCCGGATAATTTGCAGTGGTTCACATTATTTAAGTATTTTGTCTTCTGCTGATTACCTTCTTGCACTTAAAGCAACGTTAGCCTTGTTATCAAGGTTTCCCAAAAAAAAAAAAAAAATCTGCCTTCATCTCTCATCATGACCCTAACCTGATTAGCAAAGTAGGCAACTTATTTCAAGCGAGAAAAAAAAAAAAAAAAACCTCCACAAATTGTAACTTAAATGAGTTCCACTTTGAAATTCTGGGTTTGAAACCAGACCTCATGTGCCCTGCCTTATTACTCTGCAGGATAAATGAACGTAATTATGTTACAGCCACGTGTACACTCGGTCTAACTAGTCTTATTAGTGTTTACTGGGCAGAGAAATACAGATAAAGAAACAAGAAACACTTGATTTTTTTTTTCATGAGATCATGGATTTGGATGAAATCTCAGTATCTCCATATTGTAAAGGTTAATTTTTATTCACCTTGGAATGAGAGAATATGTTTGGTCCTCGGGTCCTTTTCATTACAGAAAGGATTGATCAGCAGATGGGTTCAGGTGCTGCTCTGAATCTGAATGGCTTTTTCAAAGCTCATATTCTCCCAACAAGAATTCATTAAATAGCTCAATTTCAAGCTAATTTGGTGCATTAAATCAACACTTTAAGCATCACTGTTTAACATCTTGATTACATATGTTTGATAACGCCTCTTAAGTTAATGGAGAGTTGTCTGCTTTTCATCAAAATGAAGTGTTTAATTAAGAGGAAAAACATCATATTGTACATTATAGATTTTCCTGCTCTGATACGTTATAAATAAGCAATCAGTGCAACAAATATTGAGTGTTTTATCAACCTCTTAATATTTACACAATGATGCCAGCTGTGGATGTGTAAGAGCAAACACTAAAATGAAAGCAAAATGAAATGACATCTCCTTACAACACAAAATTGTGTTATTAGATACTATTAATATTGTTCCTTTACATATTGGTGCTTTGTCACTTTATAGTACATGCTAATTGGTGAAGGGCAGGTTGTAACCAGAAAATCAACAGACTTTAATAACTTCCTCGGCCCTTCATATGAATAATATTTCCTTGATGGACTCATCCCCGTTTGTAATTTCCTGCAGTGAAAGACAAAGACAAGACAAATTCAGCACGGAGGAAACATCACCGATTGTAAAGGTATATATGCCGAGGTGATCTTATCTTGATTTCATAAAGATATATATATATATATATATATATACTTGAACACATAACTGATTTCTCAGCATTGAACAAAGACGTGCTGTATTCACGGGAGTATTTATTATATCTTTGAGGCTGATGTTTCGCTCATGTTGGAGATCAGATATTGCATGCATGTTCCTACCTCCAATCTAAATGAAACAGGCCTTCCAAACAACAAATACTGCATTAGTGCTTTTTAAAGGTACATTTATGCTCCTGCGCCGAGGGCTGCTATGTAAGAATGCGTAAGTATCTTAAAGTGTAATGCCTCTGACGGCCACTAGGTGCTAGCTTTAAAAAGATCCGGAGTCTCTCTGGTCTAATGCGTTGTATTTGGTTCTGGTGGTCCATCTTTAAATGACTCCTCCACTAACTACTGTAGTTGAGATATAAGTAAGTTAAAAATAATAAGTTATACTAACAAGACAAATGACTAGCTTACATGTCATTAAGGTAGTGTTGCTGCTTGTGCCCCAGCTCCACCCTTTTGGCCAAATATGGTCACTTCAGGCCAAGAGCCAACATGATCAAAACACAAACTCCTAGCTTCAAAAACGGCAGTCCAAAAATAAATGGGAGACATCATGGTGGATCCACCCACTTCCCCCCACACATATGTTAGAGATATGCTAGAGTTACGGTGTAGTCGACGGCGTAAACAGACGTGTACAGATGTGTACTGTGGGAACTGAGATTAGCTGCTTGGGTTTCAGGAAGAGACTGAATGAGAAAAAACACTGACAACAGAAATAGTCTAATTATTATCTTCTTTTACAGAACAAACATCAAACAAACAATCTGACTGACCACCTGACCACTTAAAAATAAAATGTTATCAGATTATCAGATGTAACCTCAGAGTGACGTCAAAATACTCACAACACATTCATTAATATTTTCAAACCTTTTAAACTTTTCAGAACCATAAATTGCTTTTATTGCCTAAACCTTCAGGAGTAGGGATGTAAACTCCAGACTCAGTCCTGGAGTTTGTATTTCTGCCGTCCACCCCTGATTCAGATCCTTCAATGACAAACATGTTGTTATGTTCCCTTGCAGCAAGATTAACGCACAGATTATGTTCTGTTACATATGTAACAGACGTAACAGAATTGGATTTGATTACAATTTGGTTATATAGTATATGAATCAGATAGAAACGTATGTGATGCAGGATTGCTAGATTGCAGTTTTGTTAGATTTAATCACTTGCATATAAATGATAATGATGGCCCTGAATTTGCCCTGTGAGACGACCTGCGTCACTGCATGTTAGGGAAAGTTTCATTTCATTCACAAAAGTGTTACAAATAGCGACATATATATATATGTGTGTGTGTGTGTGTGTGTGTGTGTGTGTTTTTTATATCATCTAACTGTTTATATAGTAGCAGGGCAGCAGCTACAGTTATGGCAGTTAATGTGGATTCACAGTGTAATAAATCACCTGAAACAACATGTAGTCTATGATGTTAATGTCTGTATTAAGCCTCATGGCTCTTGCAGATCTACATTTAGATTAGCAGAGTTTGCTCTCCACACCACAGTTTTCACAGTTATCCGTAGAAATTCCAAGTGGAAATTCTGGTGCACATGTATTAACTCTGTCCTCCTTTGTGCACACTTTCCAGCAGCTTTCCTTCTCCTTTGTTAAGTTGCTTGTCATTTTAATGACGCTGGTTTCATGCCAATTGTGTTAATTTCCTCAATATGTAAATTTTGTTAATGTGAACCCCCCCTTTGACTGGCAAAACTGTTGTGAGTTAATGAACCTTTTGTAATTACGATTGCTATAGCAACAGCGGTACCTGGGCCTGGATGATATTACATGCAGTCTGTTTCGCAGTCAGCAGACACAGGCGACCAAAGCCGATTAAAAACATCTCATAATGCAGAGACATAGCCCCAGAGCGCAAATAGGTAGGAGCACAATGCATCGTTAGCCTCTGAAAAACGAAACGCTAATGCCATTAAGCCCACAGAATGCAGCTTTACAACAGGCCCGGTATTTTCACTTTAGCTTTTCATTAGATCTTGTTGTCTGGAGCTGCTCGGCCTAATGAAATCAACAATGAGCCAAATCAAGACTTGACAATTTGGTTCCGAATAAAACAAGAAGAGCATAACACCTCATAATTACTGAATCGAATGTGAGACATGAAAATGAGAAATGGGGAAATGACGGCCTGATTAACCCACACACTGAGCGATGAGATGAAACAAGGAAGTCAAAAGAGAGGATGACTGAAGAGACTCTGTGTGTCCACTCAGATGAGAGAAGACCACAGGCTATTTATAGTAAATCTACAGCTCCTCTCCACTCTCTCAAAGTACATACATATGGAATCTCCATCTCAACAGTGTTACTAATTCTTTGGATAATTAAAAAATGTATTAACCTTGTGTTATTAGGGTTACCTATTAACAAATACATCAATAAACAGGTACATCTGCTTACATTATAGCGTGCCATTAACTATTTATACATGTTTATATATTGCTACTAAATACTGGGGAGTCAAAGGTACGATATGTAACATGCAAAGACATGTTCATGCCTTTTCAATTGGGTGAACAGATCTGTGCACCTTCCCAGACTGCTTTACTTGCCTGTGTCCATAACAGGCTGCTTCCATGGGTCGGATTTTCCGCAAAAATCCAAAGCGTGATGTTTATATGACTCCAGAGTGTCTCAATGCCTGTGCTTCTACTCCTCTACAGCGTCCAGAATCCAAAACAAATTCCACATGAGCAACCACGCATGAATATTACATATTGCACCTTTAAAGTTAAAACTCAATATAGACGTTTGGTTTGTAAAATGTACAAAATCACTGTTGCTTTGAGAGTGTGTTAGCAACCTGGTTAAAAGAAAAGTCGTGGTTGCAGTTGTAAGTACTTTGTTAAAGTTAAGGTATACCTTTATTGATATGGGTAGAATAATAAACACAGTTACAGTTAGGAATGATTAAAAGAAATAAAGGGACATTGTTGACCTAATGAAATCAACGATGAACCAAAGGCTTGACCATTTGATGTCATATAAAACAAGAAGTACGTAACACCTCAAGAAGATGGCATTTTTGTCATGGGTGCAATAATATGATAGAATCATACAATAATATTTATAATTATTATAAGTAGGATTAAAAGAAACCTTGACTTTCGGCTTCAAATGTCAGACAAAAAGCAGTCTCCTGTGTTAAAATTGAGTGTTTTGTTCACCCATCGATTCACGATTGTGTGTAATTAAGTAATTATTAATTGGAGAAGTTGCTAAAGCAATCTGCAGTTGAGATTATCAAGAAAGAAACATGGATAAAAATGTCTTAATGGAAAAAATCTGTCTATAAAGACCTTTGTGCGCAATTTGGTTAATCACACTAACTTATGAGTGAATCAGGAAATAAACAAGTGTTGTTTTGTCAATAATAGAGTTTTCCTCAGTTTTATGACTTAACCAAACATTTCAGATAAACCATCAACAAGTAATTAAGCTTTGTATTGACTTCACCAATCCATATCATATTTCATTTGATAGAACAAAAGCATCTCGGTGAGCTGTCTCTTGGACTTTGTGAACCGCAGAGGGAGGCACAGTGATGGAGAAAGCCCAGCAGCTGACAGCCTGTCATAGAGTTAAACTCAGTGTCAGCCAGGCTACACTTTCCCACTGACATTAATTGCAGGTGACAGGGCTAAGTACAAGGCTCCACACAATGACAATGATGACTCTAGAGGAAATTCTTCATGGTCTCCCCTTCGTCTGCTGTGACAGGAGTGATTATGCAGACTAGGGAACCTGTCAAGACCACATTATTGGACCTTGGCTGACTGAGGAGACCTAATACAAGACAAAAGACAGATATAAAAACTGAACAAGTGAATGCTGTTTTACTCCAGTAGCTGGTTTTTAGAAATTTCTTGTAGGTTGGGGCCCTAAATCATTGTAGGCTTAGGGCCCCGTTTTATTCACACAGTCACTACGACGTGTGCAAAACGGTAGGTCTTCACGCTCCCCATGCCAGAATGTTATAGTGCGCACTTGGAGTATAACTGCAAAACACTGCCCAAGTTTTAAAAAGACGGCTTTTATTAAAATTAACTTGTAGCCATTTGGTGTAGCCAGAATGCAAGATAGTAAAAAGTAGTTTAATACATTTTTAAACATGCTGTTTAGTGCATTCTCTTACCTCTTAGTCGTACATGTGCACACACAATTATTTCCTCTACTCACCTCACCTCCAGTCTTTCACTCCTGCACTTTTTTCAACACCTTAAGGTGTCATCTGTGGAGCTGTAATGGCTGTTTTAATGGTCCTGAGATAAGTGCTTTGAACTCGTTGAGTGTAATCACCTTAGAAATTTCCCACTGAATCATTTCACATATTTGCAGCATTCCAATTACTCTATAATTTATGCCCGTAGTAAGCTCCGCACTTAGACTACGGGACACTAACACTCTCCACTGAAACAGGGTAATAACAATAAATGTATTGTAGGGATGAAAGCTGTCACAGAATTTCAATTTATCATTAGAATAAGTTCAGGTTCGAGCTTTTCTATTTAAAAAGTGAAATTCTAGAATTAGATCTGCAAGTAGGTATATCTGGGTCTATGTACAAAAAAAATAAATTAGAATTGTGGTCACTTTTAAACCAAAGATGCTTATTAGTCTGATCACACCAGCATGTAGACCTAGGCCTAAAAATACAAAATGTTGCACTGTAAAAGTAATTCCATAGATAGACAAGATGGCGGCCGTTGAGTGTGAGAAACGCCATGTTCTGCACTCGACTTTTGAACTGTTATGAGTACACCATCCACATATTTATAATGCGCTGTATTTGGCCACAGGTGTCAGTGTGAATGCACTTAAGTCTTAAAAGACTTAAAAGCGTACATACGAAAGTATGTGAATTGAGACACAGTATGAGAGCCAGCCAAAAATGGCGGATGCTAATGAAACTCACTAGCCTTCATTAGCCTCCTCTGCCATACGATTGCCCCATGAATGATAAGCTAATGAGCTAACAGGTTTGTGAATGGTATTTCTTTCTTCTATAAATAGTGTTAAACAAAATGGTATGCAATGGTGTAAAAACATTCAAGGGGCAGAGAACAGCACAGAGAGAGAAAGTTTGAGAGTGACAGTGGGCAGCTAACATTTTAGCTGTTCACTAACTATCCCATTGAGTGGTTCCTACATCACATAAAGATGCTCCACAAAAGTGGAGCAAATCACTTTGATTTCCCTCTGGTGGCTGCAGTATAGATCATAAACCCTGCCCCCTCAATGTCAGTCAATGGGCCAAATGAAACATTCACACACATCCAATGACATCATTTTAGGTAGATTTCATCAGGCTAACGTGTTCAAGTTGTCATTTTTCTGATCAGTTTCTTTGTAATAAGTTATTTGACATGTGTAATGACCAATCGTTGTCAAGAGTCCATCACCACTTTGTGTGTGTGTAACAGACTAATGAAATAGTGAAATAATAAATAATAAGAAATAATAATATCAGTAGTATCAATAATAATAATGATAATAATAATTGTGAATCAGAATTAAAACAAAAGGATTTCAATAGTGTTGGCACATCCGTAATAAAATGTATACATTATTGGACTAGGAACCCGTTCAAATATTTAAATAGCGAACACTTGATTTACACTATAATCAAATTTTTGATGAAGTGTGTCCTTGGGAGTGTGTCGGAGCTGCATGAAAAATTTGCCCTCTGACAAATCCATATGAAGCAGGAGCTTGGTGTTGTGTGTGGGATGAGCTTGTCACAGGAGGAGAGAGCAGAGTGGATATTAATTCTCTTTTTGATACATATCTTGCTGCTCTCATGGAGAGTCACAGAAACCCTTGGCTCACCAAAGCATTCCATCTGATTGATGAAGATCCTATTTAAGATAGGCTTCCATGCTGGAGCTGATACCACCCTCCTGTCCTGCACATACTGCAAGCTGCTCGTCCAACAAGCCTTTTTCTAGCGCCTGACTCTGCATTACGCTGTTCACTGTGAGACCTGCTGAACTTTTCTGCCATTGTTTCTTTGCTGTTTGAATTAACCATTTTAGTGACCCTATGACCTTTCCTTCTGTGCCGCGATCTTGTTCATTTCCACTCCGTCATCTTGACATGGTGTACTATAAACTTCACATGAGTTCTGCATTGCGAGAAAATAAAGCTTTTAAAATGGGAGGAATGCATAATTCATTTCAGAGATACCACTGTGTTGGCACAATTGCTTAAGATCAAAAAGTAGTTGAATACTTAAAATGAAAAAATGTGGAACTTTTGCTGCAATATACGCCATTGCCAGTGCGTTAATACACACATTGTATTGCTTCGGCCAATCAAATATGCACAAGTTCACATGGCATGTAACATACCAATTATACCAAATTATAAAATCCTGATAGAGTATGAACTACTGTGGTTTCTTGCGGTGGCAGCGCAAAATTAAAATTACCCAGAGAAGAAAGGCTAAACATGATGTTAAGCATACATTTGTAATTGCAAAATATCACTGATCCTGCGCCCTGTTAGTTTCTATTTGAATACATCGCCCAAATGGCACAAATGACGCTCCCACTTCTATTGGTAACGTACTGGAATTGTTTCGTTTTTTTTTTCTTGATCTCATGTAAACGTATCTATGGTTACTGTCCAGCATTAGGATGTTACAGCCCGTTACATCCAAGCAGGCTTTGATTAACACCTAGCGACATTCTTGCTTATTGAATAAAACATATTTTTCTCCTTCCTGACAGGCAGCTCTACCATAGTTGTGTTTGAGGAGTTAAACTAACAAGGCCATTAGCGGATTCTGTCATGAAGTTTACTGGCACTTAATTACAATAATCAGCGTCTGTCAGCTAGCCTGTTAATTTGCTCAGGTAGCTGTAATTTGTGTGTTTATACATTTCACGACTTTGACATTACTGTTATCAACCACAACTGTATGTGTTAACATGTATTTATTCTATTCGTGATGATGTTAATTATTCATTTCACTCTTAGTCGATGTGGTCGGTGTTTTCAGTATGTTCTGGTTTCATCCCTCGCTCTTCTCCAACTCCACCCAATTGTTTCCAAAAAATGCGATGGCCACGTTTCGCACATAACGAGTCTTTAAAATTGCAATTCACAAACCAATGGGTGACGTCACGGAGGGTTCGTCCGCTACTATTTATATACAGTCTATGGTTATGCCTCATTCACTTCTCTGCTCTCTGTTCCCACTTAATATCTTCATTTTTTGTCAGACAAAGGAATGTGTATGAAAACATAATTGAGTTTTGGCCTAAAAACGATAAATATCACTTCTAAACCATTTCCAAGATGCTGCGCTGCACTGATAAAAATTGCTATTTTATAATCATAACATAATCAAACAGAATCAACATGTATATGTGTATAAGTGACAGCAGCTGGGCAGGGATTCTGGCTCTATTGAAATGTAAATGATCAATTCAAGTCAAATCAAGAAAAGTTAGAAGCCCAAGAAAGTCCATAGTATAATCTGTCACACAGCCTGTTTAACACAGGGCACCTTACATCAGCACTGGCAAAATGCAAACAAAATATCTCGAAACCACAGAAACAGCAAGCCTTTTTAAGAAACAATAAAAGCAGACGATGTCTGACAAGTCAACAGACACAGAATATCAGCTGTCTGACAGCTTGGCTCTACAGATTATGTACACATTACAACAGGCTGCTTTGTTTATTATTTTCTGTCGTTTCAATTAAAGCCATTATGGGTTTGAGAGGGACAAAACGGCAGGTTTTTTCCATTCAGGTTGGAGGACTTCTTGGCCTAACCGAATAATATAATAGAATAAAATAAAATAAATCTTACTTTAGTTTCTTTAAAACTGACCATTATATATGACTGATTTCAAATCACTGAAGGACAGAAAAGATGTCATTCTACTGTTACACAATTACAAATGTCATCCCACATAATTAATGCATTTAGGCTTTGTTAATATAATTGTTTCATTTATTTTCGCTAAACAACACACGATATACAGTAAAATGCTGTAATGGGTTAACGTTTTATATTTAAAATAGAACTGATGTTTCTCAGGAGAAGTAAAAATAACACCAAATCTATCAGGTTGGAAAAGCGATAGACTAACAGATATTTGCATTTATAGGGTTTGCTCAACACCTGCCTCTAATAAGCCACTTATTCACTCCCCTTCTTTTGTTTTTATTTGCGTATGATGGAAAAATTAGTTCCTGTCCGTCAAACCCCGCTCAGCTGTCACAACCAATGAAGGAGTCCATTTGTTTCTCGACATTCCCGCGCTGCGCGTTTACACCAATACCAGGACAGAGGGCAAGGTAGGCCAGAAATCAATAGAGATTGGACACAGTCCAGTTCCTGCCTCAATTCTCCTTTTTAGTCAACTGAAGTGAACAAACCTATAGAATGAGAATGAAAACACTGATGCTTGGTATATATACAGGTGAAGAAATGTAGAAATGTAAGTGTGTTATGGGACATTATAGCATTAAGTTAGAGCACTTTGTTTTCTTTTCAACATACTTAATTAAAAGGCTTTACCTGGCATCCACGTACTTGTCGAACTTAACCTTTATTGTGCTAGACGTCCATTGTTTCTGCTGCCAGAAAACGATAACAGCATAACAGAAATAGTATATTATGCAAAGATTCCCCCTTTGGATCCCTTTGATATTTGTAGTTTCTATTTCAATTCATCAGAATGTCAGCCGGTAGATTTTTATTTAATTTTAAAAGGATTAATCCTTTCTTGAAATATATTAAAGTACTGAATATTTTTAGGCGAGGGGAGAAGGTTAAAGAGTGGACAGGTGTTGTGGCTGGGTGGCCTTTTGAAAATGTATGAACTGAGTGCAGGTGATGAGTTAATTTAAGTAAATAAAGTCATAATAAAGTAGATTCTGCCCATTTACAGGCCTATATTGTTATGCCAGGCTTCTACTTGAACAGCTCTGCACGGTTTGCAGTTTAAAAAGAGCATGGATGTTATGCATATGAAAATGGCTGTTCCATTTCTAAGCTAATAACTGTCTTATTTGCCTACAACAACTCAGCTACAATGCTCTGATTTCTATGTAGAGGAGCTGGGTTTGTGTTTTTTCCACAAAACCCCTCATAGTCACCCCTGAGTTCTTCAGTGCCTCTCCTCTGCTCTCTACGGCTGCTACAGTGTGCAGCACTATTGTTAACGTGAAAAAAAAATGATCACATTTTAACACAAACCTCACATAAACACACACACAATAATAAACTTTGTGGAAAATAAAATAGCAAACTACTGCTTTCCACAGGTCAGCTAGACTCTGTAAAGTCAATCCACATCCAGATTTGATTTTTCCTAGCTGAATCTCACCCTCAAAACATTAATTAGGCGAAGAAATCATGTTAAAGTTCAAATGGTTGTTACTGTCCTGCGTTGGTAACGTAAAGACAATGCGCAGTGGTCCTTTAATGATGTCATGATGCTTGCTAAGGGGTGTTAGGAACTGTGGACTTTGAGTTATACCTTGCAGAAAAGTGGAGAATGACACAGAGCTGTGTTTAATGTTAAACTGCTGAGGGGTTTCGTTGGAGCTGGCTAAGCACCGGCTGGCCATCTGGTCTGAGCAGCACTGGGAAAGCATTCAGGGAGATGTAGAAAGAGAAAAGACGGAAAGAAATGCAAACACATATAGTGGTGCTTGAAAGTTTTCTTTCACTGCGTAAATGTGATCAGATTTTTTGGGACGAGTCCTGAAAGTAAACAAATGAAGGGAACCAATTTAACATATGAGACAAAAACATTCAACTTTAATTTGTTGTGAAAAATATATTTCACCGAATTTTACAAGCTCAGTTGAGTGTCATGACGGTGGGTCTGACGACTGAAAGACCTGCATTTTATTTGTCATGTCTTAAGTATTGTGTGTAGATTAATGACGTGAACTGAATCTTTAATTTCATTTTGAGATGAATCTGAAAACTTGAACGGGTCCAAAACCTTTCCATATGCTCTGTAAACCTCACACGGTATTAAAGTGAGTTTTTATACAGCTTAAGGTTGCAAATGCTTTCATTTTGGCAGTGTGAGTAAATAAATAGAGAGGAGTAGACAGGAAAAGACCATAGACTGTAAATAAATTGCGGGAGAAGCTTCCATAACGTCAAACATTAGTTTCTGGACTGCTGCTTGAAGGCTCGAGATTGGCAATTTGGCTGTCTCCCTCTTGTATTTTTGGAAATAGAAGTATAAAATACTGGCATATTTAGATAAGAGGGGTGAGATAGGGACACGCAAGGGGCAAAACTCACCAAGCAAACACTTACAGAAAACACCAATCATTCATCATACACCAGTCATTTCAGCAGCTTAATAAATGTTAACACATACGATTGTGTTTGATAACAGTAATGTAAACTCTGCGTTGGGATGGTATGGAAAATGAAAATGAAAAAAGAAAGCAGAGATATGAACACAACATAGTTCACGTTTTGTCTGGTCAACTTCGTTTCATTTGTAAACGTGCATCCATTCATGACGTTCAGGCTGCGACACATTCAACAAAAAGTTGGGGCAAATTAGGGCTGGTAATGAGTTGAAAAACAGGTGATTGTAATTATGATTGAGTACAAAAGTAGCATCCAGGAAAGGTCGAGTCCTTTCGAAGCAAAGACGGGCTGAGAAATGGATGCTGTGTGTGTAAAATTTCACCTGAAACGCATTATCACTTAGCGTCTTCAGTCCATGAACATCTTTTCAGTGATGATGTGAAAAGAAATGGCAACATTACCAAGTGGTAAATGCTCTCTTGTCACAATGTTTTAGATGAGTCTACAGCGCATGTGTATAAGAAGGCGCATAACTTGAAGCCTTAATGTAATTTAAATGGGTGAGTTATATAAAGATTCACCCCCCGTTGTCGTGAAAGGGGAAATTAGCTTTAGAGACCAGGCTGTAACCTTGATTATTGCGGCTGTAAATGCTGGTCATTTTAATTTCGGGTTCAATGGGGATTGACTCACTTTTGGAGCTGACCTCAAGGAACTGCAGGTTTTTTTTTTGCACTTCCACATCAGCTTCATTTTTCAACCCTGGAGGTTGCCGCCTGGAAAAGACAAAGGCTTTTTTTTCCTCAGACATTGTAATTTTGGCTACTTCCTGTACAGGGACACATATCAGAATATGTTTGAATTACTAGATGTGACGTCAAGGCGATATATTCTTAACAACTTAAACTGTCCTTGTATCAGATTTACATTTTTGCATCTTCTTACATATTTGTAAGTGACGTGTTAAAGCGCTTTGGAAAGTATCGAGGCAAAAAAGTTTGGACTCGCATTCAGAGTTGAATGGAAAAATGGTCTACGGTGATGCTCTCACCTGGGCTGATAAATCTACTAGTTTTAAAGTCTGAACATTTCTGAACAGAGGTGAGTAGATACTAATACTTGGCTTCGGGTAATCAGACGTTAAAAAAAACACGCTGGACATCCTAGAAGCATGTGGCAACAGGTATAATAATGTTCTGCGGCATGCAAGTCATTTCACTTATGATAACCACTGTCATTAGCATCATTTTGCAGCTAGTGGTTGTTGCACATGCGAAGCTCAAAAAAATTTCAATTGGTCTGGCTGCCACCCAACAGAAAAAGCAACATCATTATGCGAGCATATGAATTCTGTAATTTTCTGTCCTTTAAGAGCCTTCCTGACCAGACACCTAATTATGTGAAAACTGTCATTTCTGCTTTCACTGGGCATTCGGTCACCCTATATAGAAACCACTTGAACATCAGAAATAAGTAGTGATTATCGCATTTAATGTACGTAATGACCATCAATGACCATTCTTGTAGATGTGATTTGATGGGAAATTTCTTTTCAAGTGACCAAAAGCAAAGACGTGTCCACAGAAATAACAAATCCAGCTCTGTGCTGCAGCAGGGAGTTGCTGGACTCAGATGAACCTCTGGGCGTCTAACTGAAGAAGATACAGAGTGAGTGAAAAGTGGACCACAGTGCCAGCCATCACACAACTCACCTTAAGACTTAAAATACTGTGTGAGAGCGCTTTCTCACCCCCAGTCAGAAGACATCTAATTGCTAATCTATAATCCTTTTAATACGCTTTTGCCTTTTTCTGATTGATCCTTTTCCAACCGGAACAGCAGCACCGGGGGCTACATTAATCCTGTTATTGAAAGCCTGGAGTGTGGCTCTAGAAATCCAAATAGCTCTTTTACCCTTGTCACCCACACTCCCCACCCATTGGGTCCCCTGTTATTGTCTGTAATTGATAACCCCATCAATATGAAACAAAAGGAACATAATACAACAAGAGCTTTGTTCAGCTGCTGAAGAGAGGACTTCTCTCTCCATTGTAGCTGTTGACCAATCTTTGCTGTTCAATGGACAAATATGTATCGCAGTCTGGCAATAATAACACGTTACCATTCATGCAATTTAACCACTTGTAATGTGACTCTTTACCTTTTTGAAATGAGGCAATCTGAGATGAACATCAGGTCACTTCAGTTCAATTAATAATTCAATTAGAGAGTTTAATTCAAACCCATATAATACACAAAATGTCACCACATTAAATAAGAACTAACATTCAGCACAGGTAATGATGTATGAATGATACAATCAGAATATGCGCATGCTGCCGTGTAGTAGTGTATAAAAAAAAACAAAAAAAAACAAAGCCTCCATCACCTTTTTAACCTGTCACTGAGTTTGTACATAATCAATAAATCATTTGCACGTTTTATTTAATTACCGTAGCAAATGAAACCAGAACACCGAGTGCCTTCCAGGGCTGATGCAGTGTATTTTTCCCGGTGCCTCGCTCTGCTTCCTTAGCCTTACTTTGGAGTAACGCAAAAAGAGGTGCAGGAGGTGTTGCAAGGGATATAAATTTCATTCACCTGAAAGAGTTATTTCAAACAGAACAGGGTTACATTAAATTAAGAGATAAAAGCTTTGGAATCTTTGGGTCCGCACACCCTGCTGCAGTAAAGATTCATCAACAGCATGCAGTATATTTGAACTCACTACTACAATACTATTGTACTTATCATTGTAGCGCATTTATTTTTTATGACTTAGAGTTTTTTCAAATCAACTCACCTATTGATTAATCTGCTAATATTTCAGAACTACAACTCCAAGTCAGAAAAAGTTGGGACAGTATGTTAAATTAAAATTAAAACTGAATACAGTGATTAGCACAATTCAACAGAACATTATTTGACATTTCATCCCAAGAAACTGATAGAAACAGAAAATTAATAGTTTTTTTTGTAATTTTGATTCTTGCAACACATTCCAAAAAAAAACAAAATTGAGACAATAAAGGATTTACCACTTTGTAATGTTGCCAGTGAGGACTGCGTCAGGCCAGTCCAGAACCCGGACCCTCTTCTTCCTCTGCCAGGCCTATATAATGTGCGCGGAATGTAGTTTTGCATTGTCTTGTTGAAATACGCGTGGGTGTCCTTGGAAAAGTTGTCGTCTTGAAGGCAGCAAGTTTTGCTCCAAAATCTTAAAGTCAGCATTAATGGTGCACAAATGACCTTTACCAACG
This sequence comes from Coranthus polyacanthus, assembly GCA_037367275.1. Lineage (NCBI taxonomy): Eukaryota > Metazoa > Chordata > Actinopteri > Kurtiformes > Apogonidae > Coranthus > Coranthus polyacanthus. Next base: position 9,132,707 of record JAPQRN010000003.1, on the reverse strand, counting down.
ATGCGGACTCAACCCCGGCTTCTGGATGGTCCTTTTCATCTTTGGTCCGGAGCACACGGCATCTATGTCTCCCAAAAAAAGATCTGGAATACTGATTTTTCTGAACACTGAGTGATGGTCCATCCCTGATGCTTCAGAGTCCAGTGAAGTCAACACTGCTTCTGGACACAGTTAGCACAAGGCTTCCTTTTGGCTCAGTGAAGTTTAAACTGGCATTTGCGGATGTAACTCCGTATTGTAGAGCTTGACAAAGGTTTGTCACAGTAATCGTGAAACCATGTGGTTTTAACAGCTGTGTCGTCTGAGGGATCAGAGATCACGGTGTTCAGCTTAAGCTTGAACCCTTGCCCTTTACGCACTGAAATACACTCAAATTCCTTGAATCTTTTAATTATGTAATGCAACGTAGAGGGTGAAAATCAATTCAAACATTAATTTCTCATCCATTTGTTGGCAAACTGGTGATGCTCCACCAATCTTTGCTCCTAAAGGACTAGAAATCTTTGCACCAAGCTATGATTACAATCACAGTGTTCATATCACGCGTTTTAATTATTTTAACTACTCATAACTAGCCCTAAATTGCACCTGTTTGAATGTTTTCTTGAACGTGCTGCAGCCTGAATGTCAGACATGGATGCACAAATGAAATGAAGTTGACCGGACAAAACATGAAATGTGTTGTGTTCATACTGTCTACAATGAAATACAAGTACATTTCAATATCACTGCTTTCTTTTTAAATTTCAGTATTTTCCATGTCGTCCCAACATTGTCTGGTTTGGGGTTGTAATTTTAATGTTGAAGTACTGTGTCATTTTGGAAGAACATTGTCAGCATTTGACTTTAGAGGCATTTATGAAATACTTTTTCTAATTAGCGAGTAAAAATATCACTTTACTGGTGTAGAAAAGGGTTTTTTAAACTGCGTTGTAGGTTGCCAAACAGATGGTTTGCCGCTCTGATCTCTCTTTTTTTAAGACCTTCAACAAATGTTGCTGCCTGTCTAAACAGTAGGGACAGAGATAACAAGATGATAAAAAAAACTAGTACATTTGTGATGACAGAAACCTTACAGTAAACAGCAAAGGTCACGACACGAGACACGAGTATTGCAATGTAGTGAAGTACCACAACTGTAGTTTGTTTGCTGTGGTCTGAACCTGTTGGAAAGTCTGTGAACTCGTTTTCCCCTTGTTCTGTTTATTTTCACAAAGAATTGTTTTTTGTGAATGGAGCATTTTCCAATTTAGACATGTGGGATATGCCGATATTATTCCGGGTTTATGAGGATTCTTTGGACTTGTTTACAGTGCGTTCAGAAAATGAACGTAATTTACGCGTTTTACTGCAGGTTGCGACACACAGACCCTGTTTACAGTCAGCTGGAGTAAAGACAAAGATCTTCTCTGGTAGAGATGGATGAATCCAAAGAAAAGTCTATGTTTCTGGACGGAAGGAGAAGCACACCTAATGTTAAACATTATGACAGACGATATCAACAGGTTTATGAGCAAATATCAAAAAGCCAACCTTTTCCATTAGGTGGAGGAGTTCACACAGTGAAACGTCTGCCACCGGTAGAAAACCCCTAATTAGGAATTTTTGTCTTTTTCAAAATAAGGGCAAAAAAGACCAGAACATTTTGTGCATGTAAATGTAGTCACTGACCACAAGCGATACCTCTGCCTCTTTAGACCTTGAAGCTCTTGTAACCGGTCGCACCCATCTGACCTGTTACGGGAGCCGGACTGAACCACATTACGAGCAAAAATACGCACTTATCACCCACCCAAATCAACACAAACCGCCATCTTAGCCTGCCCTCATGTGATGCCAATACCAGATTCCTATGCTCTATTGATAGATTGACAGACGCTAGCTTTTTGCTCGTTCTTTTGCTCTGCCACAGATGGTCTGTCTGTGAGGGGTGACAGAGTCCGCATCAGCTGCCCCATAACCTGCACCCATTAATATTATCACTCGTCCACACGAGTAAACCCTTCACTAGACATGATGTCAAATGGGTGCAGGTCAGAGCAGCAGAACTCCACAAATTCCAGCCTAGATTTTGCCGCAAATGGCACCTTGTTCTTTGTGAATGCTGACATCATTTGCTGATCTGATGGCACTTGCGCGGGCTTGCTTAGCTGTGAGGCAGTGCGCTCACAGTGTGTGTGTGTGTTGTTGTTCAGTAATACAGATTATTGACAGCCAGGGATTAAGAGGACCTGCGCCCTCCACTGAGTGTGTGTTTGACATAGAGAGTAACAGGGAGAACGGACGAGAAGGTGGACTAGCAATCGCAGCCAAGTCTCATGTCGTTTCTGTGAGTTACTGTTTTTATCACTTAGTTGAAATGCTGCTTTGTCACTGTATTTGACCCGACTCACCCAAACCCGTGATATTTCCTAGCAAGTTTACCCAAACCATCACTGCTCTCTACTGGCCTTAAAATAAAGGTTTAAAAAAGTCAAATCCAAAAAAGAGGGGCTGCTGTTGTGACAACACGTGAGCTACAGGCATAAACGTTTTCTGATAGAATTTTTCAGCTTTCTTTTCATTTTATTGTTAATATGACCTTCTACCATTTTTTTAAAGCAAAGTCAAGTCAGGTTCTATCACATCATAATTCTACCATAGTAATACCATTAAGTTGACAATTATCTATTGCTGCTTAAATTGATCCACATAGAACATTTAAATGGTAGACAGCTAAGCATTTCCATACCAAGTTAGTGCTGCATTTTCTTATTTAAATCTCACTTCTGCTGCTGTTATGGCTGCAGGCACAGTATTTTATAGTGAGTGTGAGCGCTGAGTGTAGCATCATTTATCTTTTTATGGGCTTAGCAGATAATGAACTTAGTTTTAAGTTAATAGTATTTCACTACAAGTGTGGGAAAAATGCCTTTTTTCTTAAATATCTCCATAGCGCCTGCATATAATCCCCCCTATTACCACACGCTTAAGCATGACCCCTTAGGTCATATTGATGTGTGGAGAAAGTGACCTGCCCTGCATTTGACTCCATTAACCCCGAGTCAATATAAAGCCTGATACTTTGGCTGGTGTTCAGAGTTCATCTGTGGGAAAGTTTACAATAGTTATGACTGGTAGTGTGCTTAAATAAAGAAGAGAAGGTAAGAGAAAGGTCAAAATGATAAGTCCTTGAAGGGATGTGGTAAAAAGGGGTGTGTTCTTCAGCAGGTAATTAATTCTCCGGCATTAAAATGGCTCTTTTTATCAGACATTTTCCAAGGCCCTGCGGCGGTGCTCTTTTAGACACAATCAGTATTAATTAAATTGTTTCCATAGTGTTATTGAACTTTTAATAAGGATAACAAACACCAGTTGAGAGGCCCTTATAGCTGCCTAGAAAGCTTTCCAGTCCCCAAGGAAAAGTATATCATTAAATATGAGGGTAACCTTTATCTCTGTGTCATTTCAGACTCACTGATGTACGTCTAATGGAATCTGCGAATGGGAGTGGGAGGGGATTATAAGTTTGATAAAGTTTGTCAAGATGCATTAATTCAGGTAATTTGCAATGATGTGTCCCTATTATGTGGCCATAATATGTTAAATAATGACTATGTCAAAGCATGATAGATACTTAGATGTCCTGTGCAGGGACTGTAAATCGTTACCTACTTGTCTTTTCTCCCGCATCCCAGAACAGTGGAACGCCAGTGATTCATTTACAAGCTCTATTCACAGATGGAGTAAAGAACTTAAATTATTACACAACTGTAGTCATAAAAGCATGTTGAATTTTAATATATCAGTCAATATTAGACATTAACACACACATTAAACACCTCCCTTCTGCTTGAATAATGAACTTAAGTTAATACTTCTCAAAGCACCTGCAAAGAGTGGAATGCACCACAAACTACGCTGCCAAGCAGATAGCATCATGGGGCCCCTTTCTATGCAAATAAGACTAGTTGTAAAAACCATCCAATTCACAAAAGACCAGTGCAAATGGTGCAATTAATTACACACAAACCCACCTCTTACTCACTGTCTCTCTCTGCTTTGCCAAATTGAGTTTGTGAGACTTGAAAGATAATATAATAATATAAAGTAATATTTAATGGCATCATGGGCTAAAGCCTCTGACTTTTGGCTACTTAAAAATAAAATATGTCCTGAGAGCGCTGATAGAGATCAGGCTCCTTTATTACAAAAACTCTGCAGCTGCAGAACACGCAACATTAATGTCAGATCCCGAATGATCTGCTGAAGTTAACAATGCTGTGCACCAAATAGGACATCAGTGCTAATGTTTGTGCAAAATATCATATACATTCAAAGACACATGGAAAAAGATTCAGACATGAATTGAACATGTTTCAGACCTGCTGTAAACAGGTCAGGTCACATTACAACTAGACCAAGAAGACTTAACGGATGACCTGCAACTTTTACTGTACTCTGTGGTCACATGGTCTAGTCAATCTGTAAAAATATAGACTCTTCAGAGTTTATTGGCATTAAAAGGCAGATAAAAAAAAAACATTGGCATTTAAAATGTAACACATATATGTCTCTTCATTCAATTATTACTGCAAAATGTCCCTTTCTTGTAATTCACCAAATGCCAGAAAGTAGAAATAAAAAGCACACCTTCAGTTTACTTTTGGCCTTTAAAAATGTCAAGCAAATATTCAGGCGTCATCTTCATGTTAAGTCACAGTCTGTTAATATTCAGGGACTAATGCTAAACAAAGAAGGTGGACAAGCTCCTGCTGAGGAAAAACCTGACAGATGCAGAGGGAAATGCAGATGTACACTGTACAGTTTGTATCTTTGTAGACCAGGTATAATAGCTGGGAGATTTTAGAGACATCTGAATCTCTAATCTAGTGGAGCTTTTTCACTGTGGTGCAGAGACCTTAAGAGACCTCATCAGACAAATTCCAGGAACTCTGTCACCTACCAATCCAACAAGGCTGGCAGAGGACGGAAAAAAAAAAAAAAATGAAATTGGAGTTTGGAGACACCCGCTTTCAGGCCTGCAAAGTAAATGTAAAGTCCAAATGTCACAGGTAACAAAATTTTGTCTCGTTTTAGCTCCTTCTCTGTTGAGTGTCAGCCTGTTCAGCCCGTTACACCTCCATTTAGCCCCCTCCTGCTCTTCATGCTCACATACACTGTGTTTTCATACAAGCAAATTCACTAAGGACCTGTTCATATTTGCATATGCATATATTTCTGTTTCTGTTGTCAGACAACAGAATGAATTTACAAAAACAACGTAACTGTTAACTAGCAGCCACTTCCGAGCTATTTTCAAGCTGCTGTAGTGATCAAAATCAACGTTTCATAATTGCAGTGTTGTCTGACGAAATAAACGCACACACGTGATGGTAGCAGCTGTACGGGGATTTCGGCTCTATTGAAATTTTTAAAAAATCGATCACAAAGAAAGTTAGAAGCGACAGAAAATCCTTTATCTGTCGCGCGACCCCGTCTGACACTGCAGCTTGCATTAGCGTTCGCAAAACTCAAACAAGCTTCCGCAGGAGGAGTTTTGTCAAGCAAGAAAACCAGAGGGCTTATGACGTGTCAACGGAGACAGCATATCAGCTGATTGACAGAGAAAAGGGTACTTCTTTGTCTAACAGGAACAAAACATGCCCAGAAAGCAATCATCTAAATGAAGTAAACATCCTGTGTGACCAAAGCTCAGCCACTCCTTGTCATTTCAAATTTCTGTCTCAGCTGACATTGTCCTAAACCTTCCTGGAAAACGAGAAGCAACAGTTTGGTAAGAAGTTGTAATGGCCCGGTGTCCAACTGTGAAGATTCAGAAGTGATTAATGAAAACTAATATTTCATGGCAATTAAAATGATTAAAGCTGGAGGGCTTTTTGCTGTCTGAATTGCTGCAGGAATGAGGTGGCAACAAAGCTGAGAAGCAAATTGCATTAGTAAGTTGAGGAGAACTGTATTAAAATGCAAATGTACAGCTGTTAATAGTTCTTCAAAAACCAATAATCCCCCACAGTCAGTCATGTGTCAAAATGGTTAATGGAAAAATATCCCAGAGGCTTGCAGGGTCCTTTTTCCATTCCGCTTTTGATTAAAGCAGAAATTCTGTTCGGGGAAAAGTGCAGTATAGGTCAGGATGGGATTGGCAAAGATGTCTTAATGTGGACAGTCATTGTTCTGATGCCCCGATTTCACAGATATGTCTCCTCATGGGAAGAGCCCCTATCATGGACATAAGGATGCCAGGCTGCATATCAGATCAGCGGTTATTACAGGCATTCATCATGCAGCTGAGTAGGACGCCACCTGTTCAGGGAAATATTGACGTGATGCTTTATGTTTGAGAATGAAGTGGAAGGGGGTTAGAATGTGCAAGTGGCAGGACACACATTGGTTCAAGTTGTATGAACAAAACACCCTGAGCCAGCAGAGGAAAGAATGCATCACGTCAGATTCACAGATTATGCAATTACCTAATTATTGAAAGGATCGTCCTTTATTTCAGTGCAGATTTTTTCCTGGCGTGCTTGTTTGCATAAGTAGGTATTTGTAGTGGATAACTGAGCTCATTTCTTTTATCTCTGTGCTGCCTGTTACAAACATGAGCAAGCGAACAACCTTAGTATATTTTGTACATTTCATTTGCATTAAGGTCCAGTGTGTAAGATTTAGGGATTAAGATTTAGATCTAATTACACAAATGGAATATGATATGGAAAATTGTGTTTTTATCGGTGTATAATCACCTGAAAATAAGAACAGTCACGTTTTCGTTATCCTTGGAATGAGCTGCCATGTTACAACACCATGTTTCTACAGTAGCTCCAAACAGACTTCCTCTTCTTCTTTTTTCTTTTTTTACAGCGGGTGACAATCAACGTTACGGTACATTACTGTCACCTTCTATGCCTGTGGGTGGACCAGAGTCAATTTCCCCTCATGAAAAAGCCCAGAATGGGACAGATTTAATGCATTTTTAGTGGCCACTGTTGGGGAGGCTGAGTTGAGGGCAGAGTGGTGCAATCTGCTACTTCACCACTAGATGTCACTGAAGATTACACACTGAACCTGTAATGAAAATGAAAAAACTGAATGGTACTTAGGTACTTAGGCTTTGCATACTGTTCTGTTGTAAACATCCAACATTTTGATGGCAAAACTAACAAGGCAAAAGCACTTAATTGTATATCATTTTAATTTAATTATATCCTGTTTACTCTTTTCCCTTAAAGCTGGGTAGTTGGGCATGTGGTGTGTTGAGATTCTCACACATATATTATTTTTAAAAGTCATTAATATTTGTGACTGACACAACCAATCAGTGTCACCACTGCCCAAACACAAACACAATCAAGATGAGAAACTTCATGTCAAAGACTAAAATTTGCTCCATTTGTGGAAACAATCTGAGAATGTTTCAGCTAGTCATTACGTGTGGTTTGGTTGTTTTCAAACACATAATTGGTTTGTCATGTTCAGTAGAGGTCAGACCTTGATTCATTCACTGGCTACCTGCTAGCAACTGTTGATTTTACTTAACAACATTATACACGGTGCACCTGGCCATCCATCCATC
>JAPQRN010000003.1:9113466-9124648 GCA_037367275.1 Coranthus polyacanthus | reverse complement strand
TCCATCCATCCATCCATCCATCCATCCATCCATCCATCCATCCATCCATCCATCCATCCATCCATCCATCCATCCAGGTCCTGGTTGCAGGGGCAGCATCCTAAGCAGAGAAACCCAGACTTTCCTCTCCCCGGCCACCTCCTCCAGCTCCTCTGGGAGGACACCAAGGTGTTACAAGGCCAGGAAAGAGATATGATTCCTCCAGCATGTCCTGGGTGTGCCCCGGGGTCTCCTCCCGGTTGGACATGCCTGAAACAAGGCATCCTAAAGGGATGCCTGAACCATGTCAACTGGCTCTCGATGTGGAGGAGCAGCAGCTCTACTCTGAGCTCCCCTCGGATGACCGAGCTCCTCACCCTATCTCTAAGGGAGAGAAACTCATTTCTGATGCTTGTATCCGCAATCTTTCGGTCACTGCCCAAAGCTTGTGACCGTAGGTGAGGGTAGGAACGTAGATCGACCAGTAAATTGAGAGCTCTGCCTTTTGGCTCAGCTCCCTCTTCACCACAACTGACCGGTACAACATTTGCATCACTGGCGACGCTGCTCCGATCTCTCTGTCGATCTACCGCTCCATCCTCCCCTCACTGGTGAACAAGATCTCGAGATACTTAAACTCCTCCACTCGGGGCTGTAACTCATTCCCAACCCGAAGGGGACACGCAACCCTTTTCCAACTGAGAACCATGGCCTCAGATTCGGAGGTGCTGATCCCACAAAGCAGAGATGCCAAGGGAGCCATTTAGCTCAAACTTAAGTATTACATTTAGGTCAAGGTCAGATCAAGTTCCCACCACAAACAAATTAAAACCCCTTCTACTTGAAGGTCTTGATGTGGTTTATTTGCTCCACACCATTTTTAAATGAATGACCAAGCTGATATTCTGTGCCAGTGAAGGAACTAGTGTGCTGTTTATCACAGTGGGATTCATATTCATATTGGCTTTTTATAAAACCCTTCCTTTCAACATTCTCCAGCTGGCATTTAAAAACAAATTGGACATTAAAGGCAATTTTATTAAGCCTTTTAAAGGAATTTGCACTTTTTTTGTTAAAAACCTCACATTCAAATTTGGGAATTAAATTGGAGAAATAATTGAAATCTGCTTTAAATGAGTATGTGGAATAATATAATAAGAAATTAATTAATTATTTGGCATTATGTTTTCATTTCCAGCATATTTTCATCTGTAAGAAATATTCTACCATGTGTATCAGCCAGTTTATACAGTACGTCCCCCGTTTTTCTCTGTCTGGCTTCCTTCAGCTGAACTACCTTTTATTTATGTCATTGAAAATCATTTATCAGTGTCATTGTGAGACATAACAATCCCTCACTCATCCTCATAAAATCTAATCATTCCTCTGCGATACTGCTGTAAAGTCAAAAACAGTGTCTCGATAATAATTACATTCAGAATTAATACAAATTGTTGTGTCATATGTTTGCTTCTACACTAATGCTATTTAGCCGTCTACTATCACATGCTGAAGAAATCCCTGTTGGCCTGTTAAAAATGAGCATTGAGGGCAAACATTTGGAAGCAGCTCCTTAATGAGGACAGCTATAAAAGCACCCTGCGGACCGCCAATGAACACACAAACCTGGCATCCACTTTAATTACTGATAAGTTGTGAGCTAGCTAAAGGCAGCGGATTTCCCTCCCCCAGAGGCTCTAATCTGTTTAAAGCCGACTGCTGATCCTAACTGCCGAGTTGCAGGATTCGATGGCAGGTGCCACTGTGAAGTCCCACAACAGACGCTATCAGTCTCGCATCCCAATCTCCACATCTCACAGGGACCGAAATACAAGTTCGCGTCTATGCGTCCAACTTTCTGGCACGCTCAATCTGCTCAATCACACATGGTGCGAGATCAGAAGAAGCTCCAAGAAGCAATTATAGTCAGGCACAGAGCTTATGTGTTCTGGGTCCCTTTGACGGTGGAGGAAACACAGACTGTTTACATACAGTCTGTTTGTAGACGCTACACATGTGAAATATGAAGGCTGATTAATTAATCATAACACATAACTGCCCTGAGTATACAAAGAATCCGTAGTTAATTTTGGTAGAGAAATAAATTACGCACAAGTTGTGTAAAACATTCATTGTGATTCCTGACTGCGATGCTGCCTGGTAATCCCTCATCCCTCATAAGGAGGGGAATGTTCTCTATGCAGTGTATTGAGATGTAATAAATAGAGCTGGTAGGACTGTTGTTAAATTTCACCATTTTTATCTGGAAAATCCTTTATACGATTTATGACCTTTTCAGCTAGCCATTTTAAACCTTCATTACTTAAGGTTCATGGTCATTTACGGCTTCATTCTGCATCCATGTATCCACAAAGGCCCAAGTGATGTAAATTTTGTCATTTACAGAAGCCTATCAGGAGCTTGTGGAGATTTCCATACTGACTGTAGAAAAGCAAAGTGGACCCTGGTTTGGAAGCGAGGCTGTGTGACGTGAACTCCACATCTTTGTGATCAGTCTTTGAGAGAATGCAAAGACAAACAGATGGCTTTAGTTTGTGGAGAGGACTCGCTCTAACCCTGACTCTTTGGAGAGATGAATCTGCCTGCAGGCGTAAATGGAAGTATCTGCAAGACATATGGAGAAATTTGTCTCAGAATTGTCATAAATATGTATTCAATGATCTACTAATAAAAAATTAGATTACAAATGTGTACAATGTAATTTGTTTCTTGTCTATTTTACAAACACACTCATCACAACATGAATGAATATTAATATTGTACAAACAGATTTTTTACTTCAACTTCACATATCTGATGAATTTCGCTTTGCTTGGTATTTGTGTGCAACACATATTTGTGAACACCCAAATTATAAACAAATCAATTTTACTGTTTTTCACTTGTGGGTCATGTAATACCCATTTTTGGTGATTTTAAGTGTAATTTCTCCCGATAGCAAACAGATACAGTATGTGGCATCATCTTACATTTCAATGTGTTTAATGTGTGTACAGATGTAGACAGACGTGGAACGAGATGCTGTAACCATCCACAACTCAGTACACAAAACACCAAATTAGATTTTCTTTGTGCCTTTTAATCCTCATGTCAGGCCTCTTGGGAACTGAAAACTATTTTGCCGTAGCGTGTTAGTACCTGGTGGAGGCTGGCACGTCTTTCTCTGATCAACAGGGAAGGTTTGTAAGTAGCCAGACCTAATACAACACAACTCATAGAAATAACTCACACAAACCAATGTTGAATTGATAAAATTTACTGTATTTTTTCATTTATATGTACATCTCCGCCCCTGCACCTCCCCCAATAAAGAAAAGTTCAATGAATACTTTTTAATATATTTAGTCAGTTTTACAGCTTCTGTACAGGATTGCTGTTTTCATGAAATTCACATCTAGGGCAGCAACATCATTTACTTTGTTAGAAGAACCAAGAACGAGCATAAATGGAGTGAACAAGAGGACTCAGTGGGAAGGGAGGAGGAGGAGGAGGAGGAGGAAGAGGGGGGAGAGGGGACACACACAGCTCATGGGGGGCATGTACAGAAGCAGCGCAGTTGGGATAAACTATGTACAATACAAACCATTCATACAAATTAGGATCTAAGATATAGAATTCAATACATTACATTTGATATATTAAGTGACAATGAGCAAGCCCCTTTCCCCATAAACCACCCACTGATCGATCAGTCAGATAATCAGCCCAGAATGAACCAATCAGCCAACAAACGCAACTCGTGGCCGGACGAGCGGGACCACTCTGACGACAGAAACTCTCTCATAGTCGCCCGAGGGGGCTCATCCTTACACAGGTAAGACTACCTCACATTTCTAAAAGCATCACACTCACATTTGAATCTTCAGCCGTTCCTCTTCAGCTGCCTTGCAGGTTTTGTAAAAACATCTGAGGATTAAATTTTTTTTTTTTTCATTGTTTTTAAATGAGGAGTAAATTTGTTTTCCAGTTATCCAGGATAAACTGCAGAGCATAAATAGCACAGCTGGGGCAATCAGTCCGTATGTTGTTGTCCAGAGAGTTAATGCACTGTATTGTATTGGGAGTAAAAAAGAAAAAGGAAGATATTAACATGAAGTTTGACACCAATATCAATGCAAAATGAAGGAAAACAACAAATGGGCAGCATTTAGATAGTGATAACAACAAGCCCCTGCTATCTACACATGGTTCAACAGGGAACAAACTAATAATTATTGAGAGTTTTTAGGGTCAGTTTTATCACATTACAAATAAAAATAAACTGCTTTTCTCAGCAGAATTCATAATGTCAGATTGGGGAAATCAATTGGGGTTGCTGACACTCTGGAAAGAACATGTTTAGGGACAGTACAGCTAACATACACATTTCTCTGGGATGGGTAGAAGCCCCAGTCTGTGCTCCACTCGTCCACCAAGCTGTATGAGAGCATACGGGAGTGTCAGCCGGATGGGAAGTAGGGAGTGTCACTGTGGTAGTTGTAGTCCGGGCACACTTTCTGCACCAGTTTGTAGTCGGTGCTGTAGAAGGAAATGAAGATGCAGATGACTTTGAATGGTTTGGAGCAGAGCCAGGAGACGTGGCTCTGGGTCTGCTCCTGGTAGCAGGTCTTGGACGGGTCGAAGTTGCAGAGCGTGTTCTTAGCACCCTTCTCTACCTTCTCGTACTCTATACGGCAGTTGAAGGACTTGGAGTCCTTGGCGTCAATGACGGACTGCTGAGCCGCCACGTCAAACTCCACTATCTTGGTGGGAGGGACCAGGCTGACAGACACGTTGCCCTGGCCTGTGGAGTTGTGGCGGAAGTAGACACTGAAGGTGCCATTGCCGTGATCCACAATCTTTCCGGTGATCAGCAGGTTGAGTTTGACCGTCTTGATGTTGGAGTGGAAGTCTCCCCAGCCGAACATCTTCTTGAACTTCCCCGTCTTGACCATGGGCCGCCGTTTAGCCCGCGGCCGTGAGTCCTGCAGATCTGTGGAGTTCCTCAGCCAGTCCCACAGGTCCTGCTCAGAGTAGGGCTCTGGAGTGTCATAGCGAAGGTCCAAGGCTGTGCTGTTCTCTTTGCCATGCAGAGTCTGTGACAGCAACCTACTGATGGACATATCCTTACTGCTTTCTGTCCATATATGCTTTAGCGTGGATTTAGGGCTTCCCGACTTGACAATGTCCGACTTTGAGGTGTGGGCACTTGTAACCTGTGAAAAACAGAGAAAACATCCATTAGCTGATGTGATACATTTCAGTTAATGAGAATAGCCAACATCAGCCAAACCTTACGCCACAGTTTTTGTTACATATGTATTAAGCTTTTTGTCATCATAAAGACATTCTTATGATCCAACTAACATGGATTTTCTCCTACTAACAAACATTTAAGCCTATCCAAACCCTCATGCATCTTATCATCTCCAGGCGCATTGGAGAGGATTTGAGGACATCTATAGGCTGAAGTGCATGAAGATTTTATTTTCCTTTCCACGTATCCACAGAGATGTTTGTTTGCATCGAGCTTGAGCTTTTTAAATGACATCTGTGAGCAGGAGAAGGCGTCCGGTACTGGTGACCTTGACTGTTTTATGAGTACAAGAAGGGAGAACTTTCTGGGACAGAGTAACAAAAATAGGATTTCACGCTGAAAAGGCAGTGGAATTATTTGAAACATATGTGTTTGGTTTTAATTTATTACATATTTAAATAGACAGATATACAACCACGTACTGGGGTTTGCAGCCCAGTTAAGTGGGTAGTTCATTGTTTTAGTGAACGTATAATTTTTCATCCCACTTTGATGGCCGTGACTATTTACTGGCATTTACCAGCTTGTTGGAGCTTTAGATGCAGGTAATTATTTGGTGCCGCTTTAATTAACTTGTATATAGTGGCAGTTTATACTTAAATTTAATACATTTTCTGTCCCGTCCAAAGCAGACAGTGACACAGTCAAACATGTATTATGTCGATAATCATTATTTTATCTACATAATTAGAGCACTAGATATGTAACCTGCTTTTCTCTGTCAGACCAAATTGACATCCATACATTCTGGAGATAATTTCTTGATTTCCAGCAGCATATATGAACTTATTGTCATGCCACGACTGAACAGGCCTAATGTAAAATGTTTTGATGAGGGGGTCATGAATCGGTATAAATGGAACTGGTTGCAAGAGACTGTCCAGCTTGAAGTAAACACCTTTTCACTGAATTGCTGCAGCAAAATTAGGGAGCCCAGTTAAGTACAGTGGAATAAAATATCAAGCATGTTGCTCTGCTGTTTTAAACTAGGAGCTGAATTAAAGGAGCAATTTCTGTAAATCTACGGTGGATTTACAACAGTACCTTACTGTATTTCATAATAACTGTAACTGTTATCCCTCACATTTAAATGAACTTCTAATGCACTTGGTTTACCAATAACAATAGAGAACTGTAATTTATCAAGACAAACAGTAAAAAGTCCAGTGACTATCCATCGACATCGTGCTGATGATTATAGGTCAGTGTTTCTGTTTTGGTGATAACTCATATCAAACTGCCCATACAGTCGTGACTGGATAATCTCACCTTGACTGTGGACAGCACAGCGTTAAGAGCACAATGAGAACATGGAGTTACACCAAGAACTTACACTTATCTCCTGAAATCAGTATTGTTTTGTGTGAGTGATTATTGAACTGTTGAGAACGTTTCATTAGGTCAGGTTGCTGTAATTGACAAAGTAAGCTTCGTAGCTCAAGTAACTTTACTGTCGGTAAGTTTTGTTGCAGTCACCTTATCGATTATTTATTCAACTTCTTCTGAAAACGCCTAACAAATGATGGCAAAGCCTGAATGAGGTATGGTATGTCTAGACTCAGTTGAAACTAGCCGAAATAGCCAGTAAAGTTAAAGCTTTCAGAAGAGGGAACAGTGGAAACCTGGAATCACCAAAATGTCTCTCAGCAGATGGAGAAGTGAGGTGTAATAGTGTGTTATTGTACCTGGCCCCTTTCTCTCCCCTCGTGTGTCTACCTTTCTTTCCCTCCATTAGTTTGTGTCATATTTTTTTTTTATATTTACCAGTGAGTTGCTCAGTTTTTTGTTTGTTTGTTCATTTTACAGGCACTCATCATCGCCGATTGAAGATACCATCCCAAACACTGTATTCAAGTCCTCTTTCACTGACCTTGACGTTGTTTTTAATTTTAGGATTTTTAGGATATTTAACAGTGAAATTCTTTACAGAAGGCAAATAAACAAATAAATAACCATAACATTTGTATGAAATGAAAGCAGTTTGTGATATATCAAGGAGGATATCAGCTGAGGACTGTAACCTTTGCGCTCTGCCAGTACGAGAAGCTATTTCTGGATTAGGTGAATTGATTCATCATGAGATATTACGTATAGATATCATTTATGTGATTCAGGAAATATTGACTTTTCCATTTAAGCAGGCCCTTCTATACAAAATTGACCAATCAAATCAAATTCCATGGGGGTTAGAGATGTTCAGTCCTTGCTGCAAGCTTCAATTTCGTATCAGGATAGCAGACGGCTCTAAATTAGGAATTATAGTGCATGTGAGCTGAGCGAGAAAGAGCATACAGCAATCAAAGTAAAACATATTGCTCCCATCTCCTTTCTCTGTCAAATGGAAGGGGTAGCCACTGGCTGACACAGATAAAGGCAGTGGCCGTTCAGCGGGTAAAGACCGGACTATTAACTAAAGAGTGCTCTTTGAATTGATGATTGATGAACCCAAGGGTTTTCGCTATTTAGCGCCGATGAGTGGAATTAGGTCCATACAGGCCCCAGTGGAGGTATGTGACACTGATTGCCTGATTTCTACTGTAAGACGTGACAGCAGATCCGTCTTGCTGAGGTTTTTGCATTTTGCGGGCTGCCCCCAGGATCGATACTTAGAAAATAAGGTTTCGCTACCAATCAGTTGGCCCTTCGAATTGAATTGCCTCACAGCGTGTTTCTAAGCACCATGGGGACATACAGGCAGTTTTACACATACTGTTACGAGGAGAATATACCTGTATTTTAAAGTATATGACAGGCTGGGCAGCACAATAAAGAAATCATGTTGAGTTAAAGCTAGAAAACAACACAGTTCACATTGTTTGTGTCAAACTACTCCAAGTTTTTTTGCTGCTGTGCAATACTTTTTCTTCATTAAAATGTATTTCTTGTTGGCTTCACGCTGAACAGTTTCTAGTGAGTTAATCCAGCTTCTGCAAAATCTCTGCACAACAACAAGAATGACAGAGTGAGGGGCTGTGTTGGGAGAAACAACTGGATTTACTGAGAGTAGAGTGTGTTGTAGTGTTGAGTGCTGTAGCCTCTTCATTCTTAAAAAATTGCAGTAGCTTACAGAGTAAAAACTCTGACTTTCACTGACAACAATTAAACTATGAGCGCTTTGTGACTATCAGAATAAGAAAAAACAAAATAGGGCTTCAGCTAATGGTTATTTTCACTCAATTAATCAAACAGACTATAAAATGTCAGAAAATGTTGAAAAAGTGTTTCCAAAAGACCTACATGTTGTCCTCATATCCCTCGTTTGGCCACAACCCAAAGATATTCACTTATAGTGTCACAGACGAGGAAAGAAACCAGAAATCACTCTTAAGAAGAGGGAATCCGAGAATTTTGACCTTTTTTTCTTAGAAAAGTACTGAAACCAATCGATTATCAAGACACTCATCGATTAATTTAATAGTAGCAAATGATTAATTGCTTAATCGTTGCAGCTCTACAACAAAATCAAAGGTGCCACAGCTACAGACTGACACAATTAATTTGAAAAAAAAAACATTGTGATTTAAAGGTGCGATATGCAACATTCACACATGCTTGTGTGCCCACGTGGAGTTTGTGTCTCGTCTTGTCTTGTGCTGGGACCCAGTCGTTAGTTAATGACAACAGACTCCGTTTCTAAGCTAAACGGTAGCTCGTCTTGCACACCGTTGCCGCTGTAGTTGCGCAGAAGAGAGGCACTCACGCACTCTGAAGCGAATATTTTACTGATGCAATGGGACTGAGACGGTCTTGGAAAGTGCTGATTCAGCCTCTCCACAAAAACGACAATATAAAACGGTGATATATGTGAACGGGCTTAAAACGACCAATGTCCACGTACCTCTTGAGGTTGTTTGGTGACCTTTTGTTGTCATATGGATATGTGAATAAAAAGTGACAAAAGGTGACATGGGCCAGCTGACGTCCTTAAATAGGGACAATCGTTAGAAGGAGGACACTGAGGATGGACATTTTGTGGACTTGCATAAAGGAGACCACTGTTCATGTCTCGTTTCAAACTGATGGCGAAAGGTGCGTTTACTATTGTTTCTTTTTCTCTTTCTCTAACTCAAACCAAGTTGTTTTTGTGTCTAAACTTAACCAAACATTACCCTCTGCATTTTCAAAGCCTAAAGGAAACAGGAGTGTAGTACTTTTAGCGCTATCAGCAATAATTTGCATACGGAAATTTCATGCATATACGTTGTTTGGGGTGTGTTTTCAGGTACATTACAGTCCATTCGCATTCACAGAATAGAAATGAAAAAGCGATAAATACATGCAAATTTCTTCACATACGTTACATGATGCACTTTGCACACAGCCTCATAAGCCACCGGGCTGACACTCTGTGGAAATTATGACATGAATATAAAAATGGAGAAACAAACAGGAGCTGACTGAAGTTAACAGCCCACTCGGTGAGCTGCTGAAGAGGCTGTCAGGGGATGTATCTTTAGCCTGAAGGGTTAAACCCAGAGAGCACTTGGCTGCGTGAGGCAGACACACTCAGCAATCATTTCCTATTCAAACAGGTGAGGTGGCCTTCTCATGCTGAAGAATATCGCACCGTGGTTAAGGGTGAGGATTACACCAGAATGGATTTATGATAATGTGCCTGCTTATGAAGAGGAGCTGGAAAAGACCCTTTTCTCACAGAGCATTCAATGGAATTTATTAAAGAATGAGCATAAAAACACAAGACATCGCTTTGAGGGGAATTGTACTTTTTTTTTCTTCTTTTAATCCTCATAGAAATTCTATCCTTGCAGGTCACAGCTGTAGGAAAACACAGCAGTTGGAAACCTTGTTTTCATTTTTACCAGTGGTGGAAAACAATTCCAGTAAAGGTCTTGAAGTACGATAAAAGAAATAAAAGTCTAAAACATTTTCACATGCAAAATGTCACCTGTTAGTGGTATATTATATAAAATTATTGAATACGCTTTACTAAAGCATTACCATGAGCAGCATGTTTGTGCTCTGTTAAGATTCAATGAACCTTAACCATGCTATAATTGTCATGCACAAACATAGCAAAAAAATATCCTGTATATATAAAAAGTAATTATGTTCCTGGGTTCAACAGAATATCAGTGTTGTGGTAAACTAAGTGCCTGCTGAAGAAAAAAGCAACAATTAAGAACGAGGTTGACATTTTTCTCTATTTTTTTCCTTTTTGTCAATAACAGCATTCATTGAAAAGGCCAAATCAAATAGTACCATCGTGTCTGTGGCCCAAGTAGTTTCAGCTGGGCATATATAGATTTACAAAAGGAAGTTTTGCTCAAACAGGAGGAATTTCTTTGGGACTATTTGTAGATGGAGTATTAATACACATTTCATGGTCGCGCATATCTGCTAGCAGGATGGTGAGTCGATGTTGTCCTTCTGGTAAATCATTTGGAAGGGTTTCGTTTTGTTTAATTTCGTCTTAACCAATCAATAGACAGTGTTGCATCTACCAAAACAACATTACTAGATCTCAAAAAGGTAATGAGAAGATGGTGACCATGTCACTGCATCATCCAAGCATTACAATTCTTCCACATCTGTTTCAATTATTACTTGTGTGAGGGACAGTTGAGACTCTACTAGAGATGCTGTTGCTTCAGATGCCCTTTAATTTGACTTTAACATAGTCCTTTTCATGTGGGACTGAAGGATCTTTAGTATTTATTCTCATTTTGCGGGCTGTCTTCCAGCTCGTTCTTCCTTGTCCCCCTCAAGGCCTCCTCATCCCTTGAACTCATGACGTCATTAAATAAACTGGTCAAATGCTGATTTCTAATGGCAAAAATAGGGAAGACAAAAACCATTTAAAGGTTCATGTGAAGTTTGTATAGGAATCTGTGTTGTGCCTGGAGCCAGTTGCTTGTTGACCACAGC
>JAPQRN010000003.1:9095364-9113366 GCA_037367275.1 Coranthus polyacanthus | reverse complement strand
GTCTGTGGGTTTTAGTCCAGACATGATTTCTATACTAAAGTCTCCACACATGCTGCAAACACCTTTAGAATACCAATTTTCATGAGTGTTCTGAAAAGTTGGATGTTTTGGGGGTGGTTTGTTCCTCTGTTCTTTATGCTTTTACGCGTTTTACGACTCAAGTAAAAGCCACCGATTTCACACAGATAATAATAAAATAAAGACAGCTTGGCAAAAGTCATCCATATGAAACCTTCAATTAAAATGCACTTTGTTAAAAAGTTACTGGGTGCACAATTCTGCTTTACTGACAGAGCAAACTGCGCCTAATGGGGTTTGAGCAGGTGCTAAGCAGTTGCTCACGGCTCATTTTTGCCTCAGGGCCACTAGTGCTTTAGTTTGGCTTTAATTGTACATTGTACCAAAAAACTAGTGGTTTGAGAAATAAATAAACCATTAAATACGCATAAAATAATAATTCCGTGTTTCATTCCAAAGCTATTTGGCCATTGCTTAAATACAAAACTTTTCAGAAAATCAGTAATCATTCACCCACACTGCTTTCATTGAAATGAAAACTGGGCACATCAAGATAAACAATTGGCGGTGCTCCAGCCGGGCAGAAAACCATCAAAGAATAAGGGGTGCAATAAATAAAGCTGGCAGTTAAAGATGTTTGGGGGCATTTTTGGTGGCTTTTTTCGACTGTGTACAACAGGGGTACAACTGGAAGCGAAACCAGAAAGGTTATTTCTCTTCAAAGCTAACATCAGTCTCAAGTTTTCACTCACATTGAGCTTTCCTCTGAAGTCGAAATCTGTTTCCATTGCAGTTTGTTGCATTTTGGTTTCTCAATATACAGTCTTTTCTACCTCAACCAAGCGTAAAAACTTTTCTTTTCTTTTTTTTTTTTTTTACTGTATTTCACCCCTTTCCCCTGCATTTCTACTCAATGCACAAGCATAGAGCATCCAGTCCAGTGTGGCAAGAAAAAACATAAGCAAGCGATTACAGATCAGCATTTCATTTGTTGAAGAAAAAACTATAATGGATGAAAATTATGGAATTATACTTGAAGCTGCTGTGACTTGCAAAATATCACTTTTGTTTATTTCAATTAAATGCAGCCAAATCTGCTGCGACTAATATTCTACCATGAATGCATAAGTCTCCTTCAGAGTAGAGAACCTTCACTTGTGGCCCATCTGTATTGCAGTATCGAAAGTGCACACGAGCTGGAAGAATGGGAGAAATGTCCTGCTGCTCCTCTGCTGTCCTGCCAGACTGATGCTGAGGGAAGGCTTGTCCTCTCGCTTTCAAAACGTACCCTTGAATTGGTAGATAGATATCGCCATCCTGATGCAGACAGCAGATAGGACCAGTGCAAAGACCGTACTGTAACTCAGCCCGTGTTACTAAAGAGTCCCAAGACCCTCATAGAGAGCACAGTGTTCAACACAACCTTTGTTTTTGCAATACTATGCAACAAATAGAGCACTTTAGAAACTGAAAAACACGTATCATTACGTCATGTCATGGCTTCTTCTTGCACTTCACACTGTACATACGATATCCTTAGTGCTTAATGGGAGGTAAGTGGAGTTCAGGAGTCCAGTGACCTTCTACTAAGCATTAGGATTACTGAAAATCTCCACAGATGTACATACTACACTTCACCTTTTGAAGGTCTTAATCAGTTCTTATTTTACTTGTGTGCATATCAAGTCACCATAATCTTCTTAATTAACGTATCATACAGTGGGAAACATGAGAAACAAAGAGTAGGGCGCTGGCAAAAGGGTCCACATCCTATAAAATAAAAAGCCGATTTATGTTACGAGTTCATTTCGTGGGTGTTTGTACATTGATATCAATATTTTTTTTGGAAAACAGAATAACCACCTGAGGACAGCGTTACTGCCTGGTCAATAAATTGAATTCTCATTCCCTCTTTAAATACATGTATTTGGTGGTGGAAGCTTGGTGATGTAGTGGCAGCATGTGCAAATGCAATAATTTCCTAGTTATTAATGCTGATGTAACCACCCACTTAGACTACGAGCAAAATTAATGATGTTTTTTCACTGTTTACGCTGCACAGAGTGTGGAAACGAGGAGCTAATATACTTTAAATTCTCTGTTTATTGGCGGTCATTCATTAGTCAGACACAAAACCTCGTAAAAACGGCGTGCTTGTTCACAGGCCAACACTCAGCGGCGTGCATTATTAGACGTTTTTTGCTGGCAGATCTTTCAGACGTGTAATGCAGTTATCTCCCTTCCAGTACAAACGTATCTCTCTGCCCACTGTGGTTTTTTTTGTGTTTTTTTTCAGCTCAATAGTAGAAGTGAATTTATGTTTAAGTTGTATTATACACTTCAGCTTTCCCTCGTCTCACCTAATCTTTTCATCCTCCCTGGCCTCTCGACCTCAGCTGCTATGGAACGATTTCAAGTTGTCCTCGGCCTTTCCAGTCACAGGTCATTTGGTACAGAATGTGTCACAGAGCGTGGCTGTCTGTGTGATGTAAGCTTTCTGATAACCACCAGATATGGCCTCTTAGTGATTAGCTGTCACCACTGACAAAGCCGTCTCTAATACAACATGCTGTGGGTACGTTAGGAAGCAGAGCAGGGACAGTGTGGCGTGACGTACCGTGAATGCAACGTATCTATCTTTAAACGTTAGAGCCGGAGTCCTTGGTTGCGTTTTGTGTGTCTCCGTTTCATTCTCATACTTGAATTTGTAAAAAGCAGATCGTTACCCGACACGATGAATAACATTTTTCTCAGCAGAATGGGGTGTCATTGAGTTGTGACACAGAGCCTCGTTTGTACTGTGTATATTATCACTTAAACTGAACACCGCGTGTTCAGTACCGCATTATGCAAATGCTTTTACAGCATTTAATCAATCGCTCATGAAAATTAAAAGGCGTAAATTAGCATGAATAACATGCTTGTTTGTAAATGTTTGGTGTTATTAGGCCGATTTAAATTTGAATGTCAGTCTATTTGTGTAACAATAACACTGTCAGGAGCTTTGAATCAGCTGCTCAGTGGGATTTATGCTGATTTTAATGTTACACAAATTCAACGTTTCCTACTAAAAAAATCTAGCGTATGCGGGACAGAACAAAACATTGAAGTCTATCGTATCGCAGGGTGACACTATTGATGTTTAAAGAGGACTGGATGAGTCAGTACCGCTGTACTACAATTAAAATTCTCCCAAAACACTTGATTCATAGACCACCATTATGAAAAGGACATTTCAGTCTTTAAGCAATGCCAGTTGTTTCTTTGAACGATTGTTTAAAACTTTCCAAGACCGTTGAAAAGTTATAGCCATAAAATCTGATTAACAGAGGAGTATTTTACAAACGGACTACCAGTAAAGCTACTGCTGAAGGAATCAAACTGCAAACCATTACGGGACAGTGAGCACCGGAAGAGAAGATCATCTGCTAGTGAAGCAATGAAGACATAAGCCCTCCCACCAGTCAGAACATAGGCTTCCCGGTAAACCTGTTTTCTGCAGTATTCTCCCACAATAGAACAATTGAACGCCCCCCTCCTTTTAAACCTCACTACAACTCAACTCATATGGATACAAGGACAAAAGCCAAAATTCTAAATCTTTTCAACAGTGATCACCGTGTACATACAAATTTTCTGATGAATCAAACTGTGCTCTTTTTAGTAGGAAGTTCCTTCATTTGTTCTTGTAATTAACTTGTCGCTTTTTGCTGAACACACAGGTATTATTGATGTGGCCGTGCTATTGCCAACAGCTGAAGAGGGGGACAATAAATCAAACGCAACACTTACATTGCAATCCATGTTGTATTGTGAGCTCCATGGTAATTTGTGCCTCGGTGACTAGAGAAGTAAATGGCCTGAGAGGGCAGATTGTACAGCGGAGTAGGTCATACGGGATGCACTGCACTGGTACGCAACAACAGGAAACAAAACAAAAAAACAAAAAAAAAAAAAACAAGCCAGTAGTTTTAGTTTTAACAGAATCACTTGTTAGGCTTTAGTTTCTAGAGAATTGCAAGCCCAGCGCCATCTCTCTTTTTTTTTAAACTGTCGAATAACACAAAAGATTTGAGATGAGATGAGCTCCAGTTTCTCCTGCTCCTTTGAACAATTCCAATCATCATGCCCATGCAGAGGGAGCTGCAAAGCAGGGTCGGGGAAAAAAATGTTGGGAGAAGAATGAAGGATGGAGCACAATGCGGCGCATGAAAGAAGCCTCATAAAAGCTCCGGATAATGAAAAGAGAAAGAGAGGAAGAGAAATGGAGGACAATTTGAGGGTGTTAGTCTTACAATATAGGGAGAGGAGGACTGAGGAGGATTGGCCCTGAACATACAGACAATTAACCTTCAGTTCAGCGAGTATGAGAGAAAACGGAGCTTTTACAAGCTGTACACTGATAAATGAACGCTAGGAAGGCCTTAAAGGATGTTCATTTTACAGCACGAGCAAGGGACGAGTTCTCATGAAATGTTTTCTAACGTATCTCAATTTATTCATACAATAATCATCAGCAACCGAGACTGTTTTAGTCATTCAGCATTTCCTAGTATCATATGTGTCTATTGGTCCATATGTACGCAGTATGATATTTTCCTATTATGTTCTTATTTAACGTAATTTGTTTCACTGACATTTTCCAGTCTGTGTATAATATATTTTTGTACTGTACTATGAATGGCAGCTGTATAAAATGTATTGAGTTTTTTTTACAATGATAAATTATTACTTTTATCTCACACAGTTCGTAATGTCCTGCAAATAAGTTGTAAGACACGATGAAACAAGAAGATGCAACAACTCTTGGAATGTAGACTTCACTTGAGAGCCTGCGTAGATGTACTGATTTAAACTTGAACAGTGACACAATAGCCTTGCTTAAAAAACACAAATCATCATCATTTATTTAGTCCATCATTTCTCTCTTTGTTCAGTTTTGTTTCACACACAAAAAAAAACGCAAGCAAAACCAAAAGACCCAGAGAGAGTCTTCCTCATATCACTGATTGGATGTTTTTCAGATGGTGTTAGAAAAAAATAAACATAGAAATAAGGTCAGGGTGAAGGTTCTATCTGGCAAAATGTCTAGAATGAAATGTACAATCTACCTTCCTCCATTCTATGACTGGCTTCTTACGATTGGTGATTTCATTTTGCCTTGTATTTAGGTTACAACAAGGTCAGATCAAGTTCTCACAGTTCATTTTGGACCAGACCAAGACAAGGATCTCGGTGCGTTTTGGTTGGATGTCTCTGCGCCCAAGTTGAAGGCAATGCCAGAGAAATGTATTTGTAGGCTGTGTATTTCATACGCGGAGGCAATCCGAGCTGCTTTAGATGAAGCATGAGAAGACAGAAAACATCATTAAACACATTAAAAGTCGACATGAATGACTTAAAAGTTATTAAAATTATTTTAAAAAAGATTAAATAGCGCAAAAAATAAAAATACAAGTAAAAACTACACTCACGTCAGCAAGATACAAAATTTAATTACGTTTAAAATTGACTGACTTTTTAGCAAGGCCTGTCGAGCCTGCAGAAAATAAATGAATGGACAAATTTCTTTTAAATCCTGCAAAATCAAAAGCCTTTTAATGAACTGACACATCTACATAAATGAATCATACCGAGCAGGGAAACAAACCAGAGTCTGATTCAACTGCACTAAACAGTAAATTGAATATGACTGTGGAGCATGTTAGCATTGAACAAACAGCATTGAGCGTTGAAGGAAGCGGCAAAATAGGCCAGAAAAAAAAAACACAGTATAAGGACTGGCGACCCATCATAAATCCTACATGTGGGAAACACTTTTGTGGTTAACACAGATTACAAACTATTCTCAAATGTGTTTTCTGCTCTGCTACATTGAACAACACATCTTGACACGTCCAAAGCGTTCAGAGGCTGTTTTCAGTCCCCCTGTCCACATCTCATAAAGTGTTCCTCAGAGAGAAAAGGCCATGAAACACAGCCGCTAAGGGCTATAAACGCTCACTCCACACAATATGAGTTAAACTATTGGTGCTTGGCGCCATACTGACGGTAAGTGCTGCTGGAATATCACAGTTTGCCCATGTACCAGAGCTGCCTAATGGTCATGTAAGCAGACTGTTACACAAACCATTAGAGTGGACTTGCTCTGTGTGTGAAAATGCGCAGCCAGTGTGTCTGTGTGTTTCAGTCTTGCATGTCCTTGTTCTTATCGTCTCTTAATCTGAATATGCACACGCTGTATAAGATTCAGGTATATTTATGTGGCACGATATGATTTTCACTCATTAGATTATTTGTGCATTGTGCCAGTTTAATCCTTAAATGCTGCTAGGATGGTTTTATATGTAAAGGTGACGGTGTGACAGTAAAAAGCCACAAGTCAAGAGAGAATAAAACCCCATCTGGGATGAGCTGCAACAACTCATACAACAACTCATGCAGAAATTCTTTAAGGACCAGTGTGCAGGATCTAGTGGTATCTAGTGGTGAGTTTGCAGATTGCATCCATCTGAATACCCCTCCCTTTCCAAGCATATAAGATACGGTGACACTTCAATGTAAAAATCTATAATAATCTTTCAGTATATTGTAAGTCAAAACGTGCAAGAGGAGACTAGACTCCTGCACCTCCTCTTATTTCAGGCTTCAGAAAATCTAGCCTGTGCCGGAAGATTACGACCAATCACATGTCTTTTCAGAAAGGCGGGCGGGGATAAAAAAACCAGTGACTGACAGCTGTATCGACCAACCGCTGCATATAATCTGTCAGACGTGTCTCTACCGTGCAGACTGATATTTTACTTCGCTTTTCCATAGCGGCATGAAACAGTGTCACATCGTCCGTCTTGCGTTTATTTTCAAATTCTGGTGTTTTTTTCCCCTGATTTTCTGCTTAATGAAGCTTTATCATCACACATGAAAAGCCATGAGGTGAGCGTAATGGTTGCAATTACTGAAAACATGCCATTAGGGAACATACATTTCAGAAAAAAGTTGAAAAGATGTATGATATAATGTAAACTATTAAACTATGATGAAGTTGAAATACAGTAAGTAACTGCACAGGTACATTTTCATAGTAGGTGAATCACTGTTTAACTTTGTCAAGATCATTCCTAATTGCCAACCTTGCACTGTAGTAAAAACTTTAATTAAAAAAAAAAAATCCCAGTAAAGAACCTTGATAGACTGGATAGAACTCTGAAAACTCTAGAAATGTGTAACTTTCTTACAAATAAAGTATTAGTAGCATGAGGTGAACAATATTTGACAATGAAACGTGTACAAGGGGGAAGACAAAGGTATGCAAAAACATAACATTTTAAATGTGAAGCAATGAGTGCATTGTTTAGTTCTTGTTTCCTATTTGGTGGATAAATTCTTTAAAATGTAAAATTCATCCACTTCTTGTTGTCTTGGAGTTTCCACGCAGAGTTGGAAGGCTAGTTGGTGAAATCCAGAAGCTAATATGTCCCGAGGTGCCATAAATCAAAGCAGGCTTTAGCTTGTCACCACGCAGATGGCCCAAATACCCAACTCACCTCAATTAAGACCTGAGGAAGGCAGCTAAAAGGGAAAAGTGTTTGGAGAGGAAAAAGGGCACCTGTTCGCCTGTCATATCCGCAGCTCTTCTGATCAGCGGCTCAGAGCTTCCCCCTGAGCTGTTTCCATGCTGAATTAATGATGGCAAACAAAGCCAAAGCCTCCTCGCAGCCCCTTTGTGAGTTCATTCTCTTTCCACTTTGGTCCCTCTCAACTAATCTTCAGTGTCACACTTAATGAGATTTTCAGTTTGTAAAGTAAGTGGAGCAATAACTCCCCCAGCACACGCCGCCATCACCATTCCCACCATCGCCTCGCACGCTTTTAAGCAACCACTTCTGCACCTTCTGTCTATTCCTCCTCTAAGTGAAGGCTGCATTATGAAGGATTATTACTTATACAAATCGCATTGAATTATTCACTGTGCAAATATGCAGCCCAAAGTACAGTATGCGTGTAATGCGCGGTGTTATTTGCTTCGTTATTCATAATGAGTGGTTTGTGTAGCTTCTCCAGTCCTGGAGAATAATAAACAATGAGTCATTAAACGTTGTGAAAATGAGATAAATATGCATATCAATATTAGATAAATTAAACAAGAATTAAGAGTTAATTCTGTTCCATTTGCAAAGTGTGTTGTATTTCATGCAATTAGTGATTTTGATTAGTGGAATGTTGACTGTAATCTCTCAGACTACGGAGAGGATCTGGAGGAGAGTGACACATTAACATTTTGACTTTTGTGGATATAGAGGTGTAAGAGATGCTAACTTTACTAAAGATCCTCTTTTGTAATGTAATGAAGCCCATTTTCTCTTTAACCCCTGAGGCTTCACGGCAGGGTTTTTCTCACAACATTGTCCAAAACGTTGTCGATTGTTAGAACAGGATCCCAAAACTATACTGTCAAATAAAACTTTTCAGCCTTGTTTGAGAGTATATGTTCTAGTAAATAAGTTCTTAAAAATAAGCATCCACCTGAGCTTAATATGTTTGGTTGTGTCATTTTTGGTTGCTTTTCTTAGTTTTCGTGTTCAATTCTTTTGGACATTGATTAAAGGTTCAGTGCGTGATATTTAGTGGCATCCAGTGCGAAGTTATAGATTGCAACAGACTGAATACCCCTTGTCTCCACCTCCCCTGCAGCAGCCGCTGAAAACCAAGAAAATGAAAGGTCCTCTCTGGAGCCAGTGTTCATGCCACTCACCATGAATGCAAAGTAGAGGAAGAAGTCCATTCTGAACTAGTGTAGAAACATGGCAGCGCAAACATGCAGGACCTGCTCCATTTGTAGATTTCAACAGCTCCTTCTAAGTTAACAAAGCACAGCTATTCTTACTTTCAGGTGATTCTAGTGAAGACACAATTATGAATATAGTATAATGTAAACCATTCCTGCTAACAGATCTCCCGAAATCTTACACACTGAACCTTTAAACCGAAGACCTAAGATTTTTAAGGTTTTCCTGAGTGCATGGCTAAAGGTGTAAGCAGTGGAAACTCAGTAAAACTGGTCTTTTTTCACTCACATTGAAAAGACTGAGCAACCTAAGAAGCAGACAAAGCAAAACAGGCATGGGAGTGGAGTATCGAGACAATATATAGGTTGTTTGAGCAAGTAGCCTTATTATGACCCACAGATATGTATTGTCATATTTTGATATTTGAGTTGGGTGACATAGATGTATCGTTACAATTCTACCTAAACTTAACAGAATGTCACTGTCACGCTCTAAATGTAATGGCCTTAATTTATCAAGCACTTCTATGGGTCAGATCAAAAAGACCGTCAACATATGTGACGTTTGGGTTGAAAGTGGTTGAAATTTTCACCTGCATCAAACAATAAATTGTGTGTGAACGTGTGAAATTGTGCTATGTTTCTATTCTAAGTTGTCATGGACATCGTCTCAGCTTTTCCTGGATTCAGGTACATACAGTATGCCGCTGTGTCTGTTGTCATTATCATAACACTAGCAAGCAAACATATACAGTCCATCAGCACTAAAAGGTTGATAAAGTTAGTGTACTTGACTTGCTCCCTTCTACATCCCCGCCGTGTGGAGCCTCAGACTTTATCCCCGACTCTGGGATATGCAAAATATATATTCAGCAATATGATGGAGACCAGTCTACTGCTTTATTTGATTTGCTCTTACACCCATAATGAAGTTTGTTCTTTTCTCAAGAGCAGAGACGCTGGGAGCTGAACAGAGCGTGTGCTGGAGTTGACCTGCAGGTTGATGTGAGGATGGGGAGTAACAGCAGCAGGTAAAGGCAGAGAGCCACAGGAGCTGACACGCATCTCATTGCTATGCAGAGTTGTTGCCTGAAATCAAATTAAACCTATAATCCAATAAAGCACCATTTTTGCTTCCACTGACCCCAGAGGACCTCATCTCAAACCTATGACAAGCTGTAATCAATATGATATAAGAGCTGCAGGCATAAATAACTCAGCTGAGACAAAAAGATGTAGTTACAGGGTCACTCTGGCTCTGTGTATTGGCTGCCTGTAATTGCATTTCAGAAATGCTTTTTCATTTTCTACTGTCTATCATTGATTTTTAGGTCTTGAGGTGACATTAAAGAGGAAATGGTGTGTGTGTGTGTGTGTGTGTGTGTGTGTGTGGGGGGGGTGTATAAGGATTCAGCATCAAGGCAGTAATGCATATTTACTTATATTTATTTATTTATAGGTAAATTTTAGCACAAAGCTCCATCTAAATTAGGCACAAAAGAAAAAAATTAGGATAAACTTGAAGTTCATTTAAGTATGTACAAAAAAAGCAGAAGAAAAAAAAACCAAAAGCAATATCAGAAAATTAAAAAACACCATAAGTTTCCTTGCACAAAAAGATAAAATATACTATAACATTACTGCAGGGCTGGTTTCATTTACGTATGAATTTCAGAACACATACCAATACTGTTATATCAGTGAAAAATAAGTATTTGCTGGCAATTTTAGTTAATTTCCTTTCCTCGTGCTCATTAGAGAAAGCTTGCCATACTATGTTATCGACAGGTCATTGTGGCACAAACATTTTAAGAACTAAAAATAAAGTCTTGGATCGAGATAAGGTTCAGATCAAAACACATAAACCTACAGTATCGGAATGTACTCAGTCACCCTAGAAAACCAGGACGCCAGTCTTAAACACACCAACAGAGACCAGCAGCAGTATGCAAGCCAGGAAAGTCAATTTATATAAAGTATCTCTACATGGAGGAGACAGGAAAGCCACTTCATAGAATGAAGTATAACAGTTGGACACAAATACATTTAACGTTTAAGGCGGAGTAAACAATAACGTTGCTGCAGTACAAGCTATGTTTGCAGCAATCGTATGTTAAAACAGACATCTGAAATAAACAGCATTTCCTTTTGAGACTCTTCCACCATCAGTGCATTTAAGTTTTATATGATTCTGTTAAACAGCGGAGTCAGTCACACACCAAGACGTCAAGTTCGAAATGTGCACAAGAGACAAAAACTGTGGCAGACTGGAATCATTCGTGATTAAAATACACTGTTTGACTGCTATCAGCAGCCTCTCTAACTATAGGCCTGTTTGGATTAGTCCCAGTTATATTAAAAAAAAACTGTACCCCTCACAGAATGATTCAATTTGCAAAAGACAAATAGGAACAAATGGCGTTCCATGATAAATAGAAGTGACAAACAAATAAAATGGACAGCTTTATGACAGCTTTGTCTGGATATCTGTAAATACTCTACTAACCAAAACATTACTTTGAATTTTTACAATTATTTAGGAGCCAATACAAGTCAACCTCCAATGTTGCCAGGTCTAAATTAGTGAAGTGATTTAAAACAAAATATTATTCTGTAGCTAGAAATGATATTATTCTGGTAAAAAATGAGAACTAGAGCACATTCTGCAGGCGTCCCGTAGGACTCCTGCAGGATCACTGGACCAAGACCGAGACCACTGGACCAAGAACTCATTTACATGAACACAAGAACTTACATTAGGATCCCCAAGCGCTTTACGAGCCATCAGAAGTGGTAATGATTAAGATGTGAAAGTGGTGGTTTTGGTGTAAGCCACATCACTTCATCAGCCACAGAAATAGACCTTTTTCACAGCAGATATTTTGACTCAGAAAATGAACAGGTGTGATGACTTTAATTCACAATGACTGGATTGCATTCAATGTAAGTGCATCATTAACTAATGGTATTAGGATCACCTGAGTTTTTCCCACTGAGCCAAGCCAAAAAAAGCTGTGAAAAAGATCTGTTCCACAGGACCTCAGTGGATGGACCAGGTTCAACCACAAAAACAACAGGTTAAGATATGGAAAGATCATGATAGGAGTACAAATAAGAAAGTGGGATGAGCTGGATGAGAAGAAGTTAGATGACGATTGTCAACATGGTGGCAATTACAAATACATGATGGTGGTTATGATACGGTAACAATGTTTACTTTTTGTTCGAACCAGGAGAAGAACAGCGTTCTCATCTGTTCAGTTTTTTTTTGGCCATAGATCCACCCCGACCTCCTCTCAATAAGGACTTTGTTGCTATAGAACTATGTCACACAGTTTGTTCCATCCCTGTACGACGGTATAAAACTACCAGGTTAATCCTCAGGTTTGAATGTTTTCAACAGTGGGATCGACGAAATCAGCCAAAAAAGGCAACTGTTATAATGTGATTGAAAAAGAAAACAGACTCTAAGAAACCACACATTTTCAGTTTGATCTAATAATAATATCACATCACTACCGACATCAATTTCGAGAAGAACGTTAGATCAAGTGGGAAACAAACCTGGGCAGCTGACTGGACTGAATTAGACTGAAATACACCTGAAATGCTATTAGTGTAGACAACTGATGTTATATTATGGGCTGGCCGTTATGAAAAAAAAATTTAAATAATAAATATTAAAATGAGTGAAAATACTGATCAGCATCTTCTCTTATCGTGACAATGGGAGTCATCATGACAGAAAATATGTGTGCATGAGTAAAGCAGCCTTCTGTGCAAGTAAACATATCTTGGATTAGACAGAAAAAAAACAGCGTGGGCCCCATAATGTATTTCTAGTGTGTTATGGAATTTGCTAAACCTGTGACATTGAAGGCTCTATAATATTTTACTGTAACTAAGTTTCTAAGGATAAAAGGAAAACTAACGTAGGAATCCATGAGAATAACTTTTCTGATGACAGCTCAAAAGCGATGCAAAGCAATTAGTTGTCCTAATTCAGGCCAATTCCATTCTAAATAACTGGCTTGCTTGCTTGCGCTCTAGTACTTATATTAACGGCGGAGTGTCAGTTCATAAATGATATTAATCACATATAAGAATAATGAATCACTACTCTGCTGTTAACTG
This sequence comes from Coranthus polyacanthus, assembly GCA_037367275.1. Lineage (NCBI taxonomy): Eukaryota > Metazoa > Chordata > Actinopteri > Kurtiformes > Apogonidae > Coranthus > Coranthus polyacanthus. The sequence goes on along the minus strand of JAPQRN010000003.1, from coordinate 9,100,429 downwards.
TTATCATGTTCACAGCAAAATGTATTAGAACACTGGTGTGAATGCAAGAAATGAAGTGAAATGATTTGATATTAAAAACTCTGGAGATACTCTAAAAAGTCATAAATTGAAAGTATTCCCACTGCTTCTTTTCTAAATAGAATCAAAGTGCCAACCAATAGATGGCTTTTAGCCAGCCTTATCATTCTTTTCCAATTAAATTCATACCAGCTGCTTCCTATTCAAAGCATGTTACCCAGCCACACTTCTTAAACACACTACTGTGGGGAGAGTTCATTTTCATTCCAATGAAGCCAGCTGAGTGTTTACCTGCATCTCAGAGCTGCAGCAGCCTCTGAGAGGGCAGGACGAGTGGATATGAGGCCCCGCTACACAACATTAATGTGGATTCTGGGTAAGCTCAGCTGTAAATGAACAGCAGCTAGCTTGAGATTAGCCCTTATCAGGCTGACTGAAGCCCCTGTGTGAGGGGAAAGGAGGAGGGGATGCGAGGTTAGGCCAACACTATCTCCACTGCTCATTTTTGAACATCATAAGCCAGGTAGGTTTAGGCAGTGGCTCCTCTATTCCGGCTGCTAATGGGAAAATCAAAGGCCTGTGTCGTGTCTGAAGCCAGAGGGTGGAGGCTGCTAAGTGAATGCTGGGTTCGGGATTTCATGCCATGCCTGTCTTTCTCTCTCCGCCTCATCAAAGCAGAGCAGCGCAGGAACAAGAGCTGATATCCGTTACCTGAGGACTAATTGGCCTTTTAATTCCATATCAGATCTTTGTTCACTTTAGCGGATCTCAAGCGACTGTGACGTCGCCGTATCAAAGCACTCTGTCAAGGTATGGCATATACCAGACCTGTTAAAAAGTCAGCCATCCTTTTCAGATGGGCTCTGTGCTCACGGCAGGTGTGTCTGGGGGCAGTGGGGTGTGGACAAATCACATTATCATGAATAGGCTATCCTTGTGACAAGAAAAAAAGCACGGAAATGACCATCAAATGAGACTTGTCAAACCAAAGATTTAAGGAAGGAGAGAAATTTGAAACCAAATGTATACTCTGATGTCAAATGATAAATCACCACCATTACTACAAGTAAAACGTTATCTTTTGCGACAATTACAAATAGATTCGTGCCAGTTCATTCCTCAGAAAAAATGGATTCAGTTTCATGTGGAGTTCCCATATAAAGTATAAAGTAGTATGATGTTAATGTTACTTTAAAATACTATACTCATAGTCTAGTTGCTTGGCAATGCTAATCCATGTTTCAGTTTATTGTTTTTTATAATTGTGTGTCCTTTATTGTATAAAACAGGCTGGCTAGAAACACGTCCACCATTGTTTGAAATGACATCTGTTTCACATAATGATTGATGATTGATTTGCTGCATGTATGTTATAAGTACTCCATAAAAACAACAGTTAAAAAAGATATATATTCATGTGCAAATTAAATGCATGGAAAAAAAAAATGTTTCCGTTACGTAAAGGCCTTAAGTCCTCAGTGTACATTAGTGCCAGACGGGGTACGGTTTTGGATGCAGCACCTACTGGAAGACCAAATGAAATAAACTGGAATAATGCGGCTGCGTCATGGCATCAACTCAGCAAAGCATTGGTAAAGAGCTTCTAAACAGGAACAAACAGGACTGACCCCATAAACTTGAATCTTTTTAAGGTTAAAAACCAGCAACAATATCTGTACTGGAGCTTAGCGTGCACTTTGCAGCCTGGCGTACATAAATGTTACTGTGTGCATCTTGGTCTGATTAAGAAATGTGATCTTCTAACAGTGTTTGAGGCCCATGTGTGAATGCAAATGACTCTTGCCAAAATCTATCAATGATATAACCACTTCCTGTAAGTCTTTATTTTGTTATTTCCTTTTTTCATGCCATTTATTTTGACAACCTCCTGGTGGAATAGGGATCTCTCAGCATGCTCAGGTGTTGTTCTGCATACAAACTTATACCATGTGACAAGTAACCACCTAGCTGGAATGGGAACAAGGTTTGAACACATTTTTAAGACTTTGTGCATGTTATTTGGATGATTGTTGCTGTGAGGAAGTGTTTGAATGTATTGTTAATGTATCAGACATGCTAACCTTGACTCTAATAGTAAGGTTTGCATGTAAAGCTGTAAAGTCACGGTAATGTTTGCATGCCTACGCAAGGTTATAAGCCAATAAACATCATGTATTTCATGCTCCTCTGTTTGTATGATAAGAGCTCATTTTAGTTTTTAATTTTATGCCATTTATTTATCGTGTCCTGAATCTGGAAACATCTGTACGCTTCACCATCGTCTGGCTGGGTTCGCTACAGTGACAGCAAATTAGAGAGCACTGCATCTAACAGACAACAAGCGAAACGTGTTTATGGTGACAACTTTCCAAGCTGGTTAGCCATATGTAATAGAAGGTAGGATCTAAATGTCTTTCAAGCTCTCTGTTTTCATTCTGGCACATTCTGGCAGCCATCGCCTTTTCATTCTGAGACCTCAAAAACACAAGACAAAAAAGTCTTACATAAAGGCTGTTGGCTTTCATGTCATCTGTATGGAAAGGGCAGCAGAAATATTAGAGAGGCACCGACATACCTTCACCATACTGTGGCAGCAACCGCGTTTTTAGGATATAACTAGCATTTTACAAGAGGGCACAGTGAGAGTGTTCTTGGGCTATGGAAGCTACAGGGCTTTGATCCACAGTCCATTGCAGATGCAAATAGAGCAAATGCTAGAGTTGCCCAGCTTAGGTGATCTAATATATATTGCACAAACCTATGATGTTGCATCTGTCATGAACGGAGCAGTAGGGGTGTCCAAGCCTGCACTGGAAAGCCACACCCTGAACCAGCGTATATACACCGCTGTGCACACAAGCTAAACCTTGTCGTATACCACACATCCAAAGCGATACCTGAAGCCACAGAGACCTGTTAGCCTGAAGAAGTCCTCAGGCCTTGCTACCATCTATAGGATTCAGTTGAAGCCAGAAGAACTCATGGTAGCTAGAAGTTTCATCAAGACAAGAATGGAGAAAGTGGCAGTCACTGTGTTCCAAATGTTTCCCACCCTGAAGGCTGTCTTCCAAGTGGCCCTGATGAATCCAATCAGCATCTGCAGCTATGAACGCCGCTTCAGTGCCTTGTCATGCATGGTGAAGGAGCACCATGGGCCAAGACTGACTTAACAACCTGACCATCATGTTATTTGAGAAGGACATTCTGGATGTCATAAACCCTGACAACATTATTTACAGATCTGTTCAACTGAAACCATGTTGTTACAGCTTTATAATGTTGCCATGGCAAAAAAAAAACTAGAGAAAACTCCCTGACCCAGACACCATCAGGATGGAAATGATTAAGAGGGGATGGGAGACGAGGAAAGGAAGGACGCAGTTGGAAAGGAGTTTAAAGAAAGAATAGAAGAAAGAGCACATAGGGATGGGAGTCGAGACATTTTGGAGACCATTTAACCAGTAATCAACTAAAACCGGTTCCGAATTGTTCAATCCATCAGAGGCATATGGCTCTGAGTTTATGAATTCCTTTTTAGCAATTATGGTATTTTGTTCTGACCAGAGCAATACGCTGACTAGGCAAATTGTGCAACAGAGCCACATCCCTCTTGTGTCAACGTGGATGTCAATGTCATGAATAAGAACAATCCATCTGGTTTCAAAAACAGGAAAGAAAAAAAACACCCTGAGAGGGAGTTGGTGGAACAGCAATCAGGCAGACTTGTGTTTTTTCCAAGTCTGATTGAATAAGTAACTTTAATGTTGATGTTCTAGCTGCATAATGTCTCTATGTCTTTTGTTTTGGTCTGTGTGTTGCTGCTATCCAGCCATTTCTAAGACTGTGTCCTATGACTTTGTGTCTGACCGTGAGAGCAAAATACGAGTAATTATTAGGTTTGATAAATGGCACCAAGCAACGGTGTTTGTAAACCGCAGCTTGGACAACACAGGGTGCATGAATGAAATGAAACTCTAAACTTAAATACGCTCAAAGCCAATCACACAGCTGTATAGGCTTTACTTTTTTCTTTTAAGACATATAGCTGCACCCATAGCCTATAGGCTCATCAAACCAATAACCAGAATCAATAATGGCACCAATAAAAAAATAATAAATTCATACAGGGCAGGACAGGAGGGAAGAGTGAAGAAAGAAGAACAGGATAGAGATGCTTAATATGCTAGTTAATTGCGAGGTTAGATATACAGTATTTCTGTGTGGTTCATAGCCTTTACACCTATGTAGTAATAAGTGAAATTCAGAGTTTGCCAGATGGTAGAAGGATTGGAGAACTGACAAACTTTCCTCCCCACTCCTCGATTTTGACAAAGCAAAGAAAAGAAAGGAGGACATTCGCAACAAACGAGGACAGAAGAAACATGTGAAAACAAGCCAGGGGGGGAAATGAGTGAGAGAGCGAAGAGGAAATGGTGGGAGAAAACCTGTGGAGACGGAGAAGGAAGAGGGATCACGAGAGGAGTGAGAAAGGAGCGAAAAGCAGCAGAAGAGAAGGAAAAGGGAGAAAATGTGTGATGAGGAGCCACATGGACAGGAGTGGAGAATTGGCGAAAATAAGAGAAGAAAGGGGGGACTGAAAGAGAAAGTGAGGGAAAGAATGAAGGAGAGAGAGGGAAATGAGATGTGAAAACTTGTGGAGGAAGCAGCTGAAGGGAGAGAGAGGGACGAGAATGTTGAAGGAAGTGAAGAACAGAGGAGGAAAGAAACACAGTGACCAGGAGTACATCAGATGTAAGATTATACGCACATGCCCATGTCGTTTAATCCTGCTGCTATTCCTACTGAAGTGTTGAAGACGACCTTTACAATGTTGTGGGTCCTTGATTTACGAGAGCAGATTTGTCAGCACATTTCATTCTGTGAACTCTCCTCAAGCATAACAAGCTTCGAGATTCTTAATGCTGTACACGCCAAAATCTTCCCCTACTCGTGTTATGCAAATTAAAAATATAACACCAGACAATTTTTGCCTCTTTTTAGATGGAAAGTAAAACAGCCATTCCCAACATTTGTTGTGTTATGGTTT
>JAPQRN010000003.1:9074578-9090111 GCA_037367275.1 Coranthus polyacanthus | reverse complement strand
TGTGTGTGTGTGTGTGTGTGTGTGTGTGTGTGTGTGTGTGTGTCTGTGTGTGTGTGTGTGTGTCTGTGTGTGTGTGTCTGTGTGTGTGTGTGTGTGTGTGTGTGTGTTTGACCAGCCAAATAAACAGCAGCGTTGGAGGAATTACTGAGTTAATATACTGTACTTCACAGTAAAAGCCCCACCTTTAAAATGTCCTAAAAGCAAAATTTACTTACATTTTAAAAAAAATATACAGTATATAAAAACTCAGGTCCTTAAATATGTGAAGTTACAATATTATATGACACTCTTATTGGATTATGTTTACTGACAACATACTAATACCATATTGATATATACTATACTACTTTATATATACTATATAATGTTAGATACATAACTTATTATTGGATTTAGATGTATAATCTGTATACATAGTGTATATCTGTGTATATATTATGTAAACTCACATTTTGTTTGTACAATTGAACTAGAGCTGCAACTAAAAATTCATTTCATTCTCAATTAATTACGTTATTTCCTAAATTAATTGAAATTTGATATAACATTTTTGGATGTAGTTGGGGAAAAAAGACTGCCTTGAGTACAAAGTATTTAGAGTATTCAGTTTATACATATACATATACAGTATATATACAGTATATGTACAGTATATATGTATAGGACACTGATGAAAAAGAGATTTTTCATCCCAGTTTTTACTGGATAAATGAAGGTTAAATAAATAAACACACATTGGCTGTGAGAAACCAAATGAACTACTAATAACTTTAACATGTTACTTGAATAATGATTCATCAAGTGTTAAACAACTTTAAAATAATTGCTATATTTCAAATCCTCATTAAAGGTTCAATATGTAAGATTTGCACGTGCTCGTGGGTTGACGCAAAGTTTATGTCGTTTTTTTGTTTGTTAACTCCATTTCTAAGTTAACGACTGTCTCGGTTGCCTACAACCATGATAACAGCCTATACGTTTATTTCTATGTTTTTCTGCAAAAATCTGTTCTTCATTGTCTCTATTTTGGCTCCTCGACAGCAGCAACAGTGAACAACTTCAGCTACCATTAGCTTAGAAATGACATTGTTGTTGACATAATGTCAGCAATTGACCAGCTCCCAGGACAGCACAGACTCCAACACAAACTTACATATTGAACCTTTAACAGATTACGTTATGGACTATATTAACTCATACTCACAGTAACTACAGCTGCCAAGTACATGCAGTGCAGTTAAAAGTAGCCTAGAATATTTGCACCTGAACAAGGAAATAGAACAAGAACCTAAAATGTATTTGAATATTGTACTTAAAAGTAAATGTAGTGTGTTAGCACTGCTTAGAAGTGAGAGAAGGAAACCATGCATGTCTTGCAGTGCAGTATTACAGCAGCAGGTTCATTGCATGATTCATTAGACATAATCCTGAGGCTAATGATTAAAAATCGCTCCTTATGTAAAACATTCAGCCAAATACAGAAACGTTCCTCCAGGGAGCATAACACATTAGTAACAGAAGTCGTGCTAATTTCAGAATAATGACAGAGCATAATTTATGATTGGCAGGTGCTTTTTATGTTGTCGAGCAGGCAGGCGAGCAGACGAGAGGCTTGTAAAATATGATGCTCAGGTGTTGAACATAGCGATGAGATTCTATGCCAAGCTGGCAACGTTGGATCTGTCAGTCACAGAGAGATTCAGTATCTACTCTTTAGCGGACACATATTATCAGTACAGTACTTCCTGCCTCATCCTCTCCTCGTGCTCTGCTGTAGCCTAACTGTGCATTTATGCTGACTGCAAGAATTCTGCGAGAGCAAACACATTCAATTAACTCCAGCACAGTTTTTTTTTTTTTTTTGAATGGCTTTACTGCCTGAGCCATTAACTCGAGACTTAAAGTCAAATAGTTTTTACATTTTAGCTGAGTCGAAGATATAAACCGGGGTTTTATTGGGGAGTGTACAGCTACAAGAGACATTCTGCAAGAGCAAAACAGCATCCAGCTTTATGTATCGCCGGCCTCATTACTCAAAAAGTAATTTCACTACTTATTACTGACTGGGAGCAGTAATTCATTACACTTTATTAGTGTGAGAGCATCTATTTCCAGAAATCTGGTTAGGTCACTCTAGGCTGTCTGTCTCGATCACAGTAATGTGGCCCAATATACAAATGTGCATTTACAATATACGCATATGCATATATATATATATATATATATATATATGTATACATGTCATGTATGTCATGACCAATATGTGTATATTTGTTGCACTTTACAGACTGATTTAAAGTATGCTTCCATTTTTCACACCCAAATCTATCCGAGTAACCTTAGATGCACATTTGAGCTCTGTGTGTGACACAGAAATGCATAATTAAGACAATATTTGGATATATTTGGGTTTGTAAATTCTCGCGAGTCCCTGCTGGACTCTTGTTAGCTATACATTCCCAAACACTCTTTTGTTTTTGAATTTTGTATTTGTTTATTGTCACAGCCAGATGGATAGGCAGGTGAACCGTGCAACAGGAATTTAACAATTTGAAGTCAGGATAGTCCAGCAAGAAGTGCATCAAAGCTGTTTTACCTCATTCAGTGAAGTGAATATAATCTCGGGAACAAAGAGCATAGCTGCATTTCTCCCTTGAATGAATTTACATAAAGAAGATATAAAGAATGAATGACTTTATAGAAAAAATACAATCCAGTGCTGTAACCTAGACGAGGCTAAAGATGACCCACTGACTCCGTGTACAGACAGTGAGTAATGATGTGAGAGAGCCTTGAGATTTGTAATGGATCTTAGAGCTGCATGATATATTGTGTTCAGCGTTTGTAAATAGAAACGGAGCTGAGATCGTTCTCTTTTTAGCTGAGAAAAGGGAATCAGGCCTTGTTTGACGATTAAAAAAAAACAGTGTAATCTTTAGTATATATTAATGCACTATGAGTACGTCCAGTATTTATATGCACATGTCTGCATCATAAGGGCAACTGTGAAGAGGATGTAGCACTGCAATGATAATAACAATGTAAAACCAAATGCGATTAAGACAAAAATGTGAAAGTGTATAAAAAAATAGTTAATCACTGAAGGCAAAGCTTGAAAGAGATACAAGCATCATGAATAAAGAAGCACTTACAGATGAACCCAAGGCAGGAATGAGGGTAGTTGAGTTTTAATCTGGGGTTTGAAGACTGTACGACATATTTGCAGTCGCATCCTGTGGGAGTCTGCTCCGGCAGCTGCAGCCTCGCTGAAGGTTTTCCCCCTGCTCTCCAGAGCTGTTAGGAGGTTCCTGGGGGGGGGGCCTGATGGGCCATTCTGCTTCATACACATTCTCCAAAGACCCATCTTCTGAACTACATGCTCTGCGTGCATCTGTCCGGCCTCAGACAGACCCACAGAAACATGATGGCGGAGGAGCTGCCCGCTGCATCCTGCAGCAGCTAATGTTTAAGTAATGGCTTGTGAGGCCTGACAGATCGGCCACGCTCTCCCCGAGCTGCAGGCCCCGGCACTCGCTGAGTCGAGCGAATCCATCAAAGCAACAGGATGAATTAGTGCAGCGACACCTCACTACCTGTTAGGAGGAACTCCCATCAGCAGTAATTGATTTGATAAATGCTCGAGCATACACAGAATGAGAAACGAGGGGAGAGACTGAGAGACACAGGGTGACAGAGGGAAACTTTTGTACGGTTTGTTAAGACGGGACGCCTGTTTCTACCTGAGTGACATCTACTTTTTATTCACCTCCAACAACCTGACTCCAAAAGTCAAACTCAGCTGAGATTTCTGAACAGAAAGATTAGCCTCTTTACTCCCCCGAAAAGCACTGCACACAGACTGCGCTGCACTCGTCTTTTTTTTCTCATTTCATATCAACTGCAAGCTGATAGGTTCCCTTTTTAATGTTAACCGTGAAGCCCTCGCATAGAAGATTTAACAACTCAAACTGTACACTGAAAATTAAAAAGGTATTTATGTAGCCGATTCCCCTTTTTATTCTGAATTCCACTACTATTAAGTATAAAAAAAAAACTTAAATCACCATGTTGGAAAATTAAACCACAATGCCTTCACTTACAAGGCTTTAACTTTCTAATAAGTTCTCCTAAAGTTTGCTTAGGAACTTATTAATCTGGTACTAATTACAGGAATGTAGTTCTGGGACTGCTATTTTAATTAGTTCACTTAGTTGAGTTCATTTCCAGGAGAATTTCCTTGACAGAGCCACTGAAAAAACACCGGCTTAAAATCACAAAGACTTTGTCCGTAATGGTTTGCTGGCCCACTAAACACTACTCATACGGTTTCATATTGAAGCACAAAAGGTTTATTTTCCAGCACAGAGCTGTAGCTGGAGAATTGAGGGCTCTATCCACTGTCTTTAATTCCCCTGATTGGTTTTTTGTAATATACATTTCAGTTCATTTAATATTGGACTCGTGTCTGAATCAACAAAATTCTAAAGCGAGGTATGAAAAGTCCTCACATGCTTACTTGGCTTTTATAGGTTTTGAACTTTTTGCTTATTTATTTCTTTTCATCGTTACTTGTATTTTTATTTTTTTTTGTCTATGTTATGTTACTGTTAGGTCAGTTGTTCTCGTTTCTATTATTATTACTATTATTGTGTTACATTATTATTGTTATTATCATTATTATTATTAAGGAAGTGAAGGATATGAATATATGAATTGGTAGGTGCAGGGAGAAGGGGTGGGAAGTTTTGACTTCTTCCCACTCCTTTTTGAACAAAACTTCAAAAAGGTTATTTTCTTATTTTTGTGCTTTCTTTTGTTACTGTTCTTTATGTTCGAAATACATTTTATAACTAACTAACTAACTTTTACAAACTCATTGAGGTGATATAACTTTATGTCTGCTGTGTTCACACTCCTCTGTATAAATGTGATAAAAAAAGTGTCAATTTCGTAATGAAATGCACAGTAATTGCGCAACCGTTTGGCACCACCAGACCTAAACTGAGGAATTTCTATTAATAATTAATGTGAAATGTACTTTAGGATTCATATTGAGGATTATATCTTTGTGGGTCTTAATGCGCTTTCTGGACGTCTTTTTTTAAAATGTTAAAAAAAGAAACGATTCAATAAAGACCACAGGGAGATCTTGGAGCAATATTTATCTGAAACTGTCCTTGTTAAAGCACAATATTCAACAATTATTTCAAGCAAACAAAATTCAAAATTGCTGTTTCTCATCTCTCCGTCTGTGGTGGAGTTATGATGCGCAACGCAGACCTGATGGAATTTCATTTGCACATGAGATACATTTGTGTCCTTTACCGCTGCATAAGCTGCTACACTGACAAAACACTGATAAAAAAACCAAACAGGCTTTATGTTAGCGAGCAAACACGCAGCAGATGCTGCTTTAAAGAGGATACTGAGTGAACATTAGCTGACTTATAGAAAGTGTCAGTGTGGTGCCTCCATCTCCGTCACATGTAATATTTCCACTCACTGGTGTATATGCACTCTGGATTCAGTGTGAGCACATCCTGAAGACTGGCAGTAAACAGAGAGAAATGCACATGAGCGTGTTTGTACTGTATATTTGAACAACGCCCTGCATGGAATTAATTTTCTCTGCTTGAGGTAGAAAAACATGAATCAATGGCATTGAAATGATAAGAGGGGGGGAAATCTGGAAAATTGCAAACAATGAAGAGGGGAACATCTGATTCCCAGGAAGGAAGGGAGCGTTTGAAGTCGAGGGTCAGCTCGATAAGAAGAGTTATTCATGTGAGTCTGAGGAGAGAGTGTGGAGAATCGAAAGTCAGGGAGCGCGATAAGCAGACAAGGAGACAGAGGGAGGCGGTAAACGAGAAAGAGAGATAAGGGAGGAATGGAAGCCTTTTGCTGCTGCGACGCCTCTCTGAAGGATGACAGTCATCTCTGACACGTGATTGACAGCTGTCAGTCGCACACACACACACACACACACACACACACACACACACACACACCTCATGGCTGTTTCCTCTGCCCTCTGCTGCGACTGGAAACCATCCACAGACCAAAAATTGAATTGTAATTCTAGAAATCGATACAGCCGCGATCTCCAGGGCTGCTGTAAGTAATGAAGCCCTGTCATTTGTTGCAATGGGGAACAGATAAGGACTCTGATTGGTCTATTCCATCATCACGGTAGCCCTCGCTCCAGAAAGGACACAAAGGTCTGTGCTGTAAGGTATTGATTATACCGAACCAGGATAAGCTATATTTAAGTGTGTTTGCAGTGAAATTAATTGTGTTGCCATGATGATTCTGTTATAGTGGCCAACAGCACCCCCCAGGTGTGGGCGCCTGAACCTATAACAGTAATTTAAACCAGCTGCACCCTGTCGAACCCGGTGGGGCGTAGCTGATTGACAGCTTAACATGCTTAATCAATAACTGAAATTATTCACTCACTTTAAGAGCAAAATGAAATTTTTTAGAGGTGGTAAATTACAAGATTTAGCTTTTCCAGCCCTACTACTCTCTGGAGTGCTTTTCTCCCTTTTAAAAATTATTACAAATTTCTCCTTTTTTCACTCATTTAATAAAACTGAAGTCACTTCATCTAAGTCGCTGAAAAATAAGCACTAATGAAAACCAGCCACTTCTTGAGTTAGAAACCAATTTTAAACCGAGGGGAGAATATTACCGCCTTATAACCTTGTAACACACTACATCGACGATTTTATATTTGACCTTTTGAATTAAAACCCAGCATCTCTGAAACGTTTTCCAACCAGTCAAATCAACCAAATCAAAATCAAAACGACTGACGTGTCCAGTGTTATATTCTATTCTAAATAGCTTCATGATCACTACTGAATTTATCTTAGGGGCTGTATAACAAAACATCCGATGTCCAGTAGCCTCTACCAGTGGTGGGAAAAGTATTCATACTCATAAGTAAAATGAAAAAGAAAGTTCAATTCCAAATAGAAAGTCCTGTATTCATCTCACTTAAAGGTTCAATGTGTGACATTTAGTGGCATCCAGTGGTGAAGTTTCAGATTTGGAACCAACTGAATAACCCTCGCTTCATCCTCCACTGAGGCGGCAATAACTCTGGTCCATAAAATGGAAAAAAAGAAGAAGAAGAAGCTCACTCTGAGCTGCTCTAGAAACACACTAGACCTTTAAGTAAAAATACACTGTGAACCAGCAGCAAACGGTACTAAAGTACTGAAAGTAAAAGTACTCATTATCCAAAATGGCCCAAGGACAGTTAAATGTATTGTATATAAATTATTGGAATGTGTAATGTACATGGAGCAGTATTTGACTTTTGTCACAGCAGAGCTAATTTCAACACATCAAACTGCTGAATAGTCTCATCTATATGTAACAATGTATAACAAATTGATCATATATTTTATAAAACATTGACCTGAAAGTAACTAGCTGGGGATTAAAAAGTCCAACATTTTTCTCTGAAAGTTTCTCTTTTGGGGCAAATGAAGCCTCTGTTTCCCTCGTGGGATTAAAATGTACCTGCACTATTGTTGAGGGCATTGACCTAATATATTCTTATGAATCTTTTTATAACCAAGACTTTTTCGCGCTGATATTCTGTGAATGTGCACAAAACTGTTCTCAATGTGTCTTCTTTTGTATTCTGTAATGCAAGGTTTAAAGAGCTATCAGAGATCAAGGGCTATTGAAAAGGAAGACTTTCAGACATGAGACTGGCCACCTGAGAGCTACTCCGTGATGAACTTGAAGTACTTTTTGGATAAAACTTACACAACGTACACAAATCCTCACTTTGTGCGCTCAGGAACTATACACTTGGGAAATATGGAATATTTAAATCACACGAGCCGCCGCCGACGTTCACTTTCGCTCACGAGCAGACAGCGAGACAGGAGTTACACAGAGGTTGTCAAGTTTGTTGTTAAACCTAACTGACTTTATCATTTGTTCCTCTTCAAAAAAAAAACCAAAAAAAAAACATCTGTGTTGACAATTTGCAGTCTGCTCCTCCTCTGCTGTGTTATATATCGGCTTGTTTGCTGGGAGTGACAGGAACAGCACAAACAGCCCTGTCTGACAGGCATGTGGGTGTTGACGACAAATTGGACTACTGTACTCGTAAAGCAGCCCGAGCATAAAAGTCACTCACGCTCCCCTCTCGCCTCTTTACTCTTCCATTTTCTGTTATGTTCCACATCTCGGATTTCTTTCACTTCAGTGGGAAAGTGAAACTACAGGCGGTGGCCAAAGTTGTTGCTTTGAAGATTTAATGCACAGGATTTTTCTTTCCTCTGATATGAAGATGGGACAGAGAGGGGGTAGATATGCCAAAGGGATAGCTGCAGTATGTAACAAACAGCCCATTCTAGAATAACCAGTTCCTGCATCACATCTTCAGTCAGGAATGAATCTTTTTCCAAATCCTCCTCTACAAAGATGTGATGCAATATGACGTCTTAAACATTAGAGCTTGGTTCTAGAAAAAGCGTCGTCCTCTTGTCGGTCCACCGCTTTGGTCCAGGTTGAAATGTGGCAGTAAATAAGAAATGGTTTGACAAGAAATGGGTCTTCTGCCTGCGTTCCATTGCTTTTCCTGATTTTTACTCTTGTGCCACCATGAGGTTGACAGCTGTAAGTGAAACATGTTGACAGCTGTCAAATGGATTGTCATAAAATGATATAAAGTAGATATACTATAAAGTTATTCAGGGGGTGAACCTTAATGATTTTGGTCATCTTTTAACTTTTCACACACTACTATCACCAGTTTCACCAGTGTTCATATTTCCTCACCTCCTGGATTGGCTGGAGTTAAACTACAGATATTCATGGTCCCCAGAGGATGAATCCCTTTGACTTTGTACCAGCGTGAGGTTGAATATGTTTTTATTTTAAGGGAAGTATCAACTATTGAATGGACTAGAGACAGACAATTAATCAGTTTGGCCGATTAATCTGCACCGATAGGATATTTTCCCAACCATCAGTATCGGCTGAAGTGTCGGCTGTTGTAAATGTTCTCATATGGGACAAAAACACCACGTGATTGATGATTTATTTTGCCAGAAAGTTGATTTATGAGAAAACAGCTGCGATAACCTCACATGGCCTCCAGTGACCATGTGAATTTGGATACATTTCCCCTATCAACCAAACCAAACTTTAACCACAGTATGGAAAGCTCAGACAATGGTCATATAATTCAGTTTTGTGACAGTGATTTATAACAGTTTCGTAAGGCTCTGACAAACCATGTCATCCTTCAGATCAGAAAACGCTTATGTAGTTTCAGAAGACAATGACAAATGATGTATGTTGTCCCCATGTTGGAGGACTTATCTGTCAAGGCAGGTTGATTGTATTTTAACCTGACTCTTACAAATTAAGTTTAACCTAGGTCTGGCTTTGAGGTATCTGCCCGTAACTGCTTTTATGTGCTACTGCCCAGTTTTACCTCTGAAAACATACCTAATCCATCAAGAAATTATTGAATATGAGTGCAACAGGATGCACCATGGCAAGCTCAGTTTGAAGTGCACTCAAGTTGTTTTTGTGAGACCACTGAAGGCCAAAGTTAGCTCGATAAACCACTAATCTTGTTTCATGTGACAGGTTCCATGGCTCATCCTACAGACGCTGAATTGGACAATTTTATGTGGATAGAAATCTAACTTCGCAAGCACTTCACAAAACTGCAGATCATAGAATTAATAGTGATTGAATTTGTGCTTTTGCAATCACAGGGTTGCAAATTCACCCACCATTGATTGATTCAGGTGCTTGGTCAGTAGTCAGTTATCCATGTGTCTGTTCAAAATGTTTCAAATATCCAAGGTTTTGCTTAGAGATTTTATAGTGTATGGAATGCAACATCTACTGATCACCTGGAACATTGGATACTAAAACTCTCCAGTGAAACCCAGGCTAATACAATCCTTTAACAGCTCTTTAGACAACAAGAAGCAGGGTTCATTGCAGGTTTTACGGTGTTGAGTCAACTCCCCCACATTCCGCTGCAATGATTCTGCATTATAGAATTAGTCCAATATTGTCAGCCAATATGTGGTTCCAAACTGCAGTTTGGAGTGCTCACATGAGTGTTCATTACTCATTGATTTCTGTTATAAGTCATCCACACATGCCTCTGGAGCAGAGTGACAATGCCCGCATGGCCAGTCACTGTAACCTAACAGGATGGAAAGATCTAAAGTAGAAGGTAACAGACATGGCTGGTAATTCCCATCAGCGGGTGCCGTGACTGTCGGACTGTGCAGCAGACGTGAGCTCCGATGGCAGATCCATCACTGCCTAAGCTCCCCTTCCTCCACATCCTCCCCGTCTTCCCCCTCCTCCTCTCCATTTCCACTATTTCCTCCTCCTCCTCCTCCTCCCTCTCAGTCTGCTCTGTTTCACTGGTCAGTCAAGCCCATCATCAGGTTAGAAAGCAGAGCAATCCATCACTATACAACTCCAAATCCATTTTCTGCATTGTATCCAGTCACCAGAGCACAGACGGTGCTGCTTGTACTGTATCTTTTCACCACGGCTAATTCCTAAATTCAACCTGAGCAACTGGAACAGAAATACTTATCTCCTTAGTGTAAGTAAATTACGAGTCTTGGCCATGCACTATTAAAAAAATGCAGTCATTAGTCTCCATTTCAACCTTCGTGACATATTTTTCTTAAAAAGCGGAGACAAAACCTGCTGCCTGGGGTAAAAAGTGTCATCGCTCTCAGTACTGATCAGCTTGACATTGCACTCTGCACAAATGCTCACTGAACAACATATTTGATGTGAAATACTAATCCTTGTGTGCTAATGGAAGTACAGTAGGTGATAATTGGAATATATATCTGGACTCTTTATCACGTCTGGCACATTGAAAACTGATGTACAAAATACAGAGCGACAGAACCGTCTTATGATTAACTCAGTGCATTAGGATACCACTAAAGCTGAGCAATGGGCGTATATTGATTCTATTTAGATTATTATCTGTAAAAAGCACTTGACTTATTCATTGTGAAACAATTAAGGTTCAGTTTCTGCTGTGGCTTCGTTTTGATCTCCTCTGTTTCTGAGGCACAGTGAGGGATCATGTTCCTTTAACTGCACACGTAGTAATCGACATAGAAGAGGTGGGAACTGTAAGTGTGAACCTGTGCATATATTACTTTGTCCTGGTGAAGCTCCTCTTTGCGACTCTATACTGTAAATGACTTAGTTTGGTGGTACCTGTGGTAAAAATGTCCACAACAACCCAACTAGATACATCGTTGGTGCTGTTGATGAGAACTGAGATCATTTCAAATACATTCACATTTGACTACTCTGTAGAAAACTAGACCAAATACATTAAAGAGGCTACATTAAAGATGCACCAAACAATATACTTCAAGGTATTTTGCCACCAGACTTATTTATTCCAGGCAGTTTGTTTTAAAATATAATTCAACAAGTAACTTTATAAGGGGGTGGTCTCAGGGCCAAAAACGTCATTAAGGTTGAGACAAACCAAAACTCTCTGCACATCATTATGGGTAAGAAGGACAATATATTTTAATCAGCTTTAGTCCACATAAACCTCCAACCGTATTATGCAGTGAACGAATTTAATTCATGGCAGGAAGGACTCTCTTCTCTGTACTATTTTGATTATTTTATCCTCACATCCTTCAGATCCAGTTTTATTTAGACCAGAAAAAACATTTTGAATAAAGGTATGTGTTTGCTCGGAGGCAAGGTTATAATAGTTTGGAATTCTTCGGTAGTTTTTATTTCTATTTCATTTTTGACATTTTCATTTTCAGTTTAGTTTTTATTCTTTTGGAAAGTGTTAGTTTGAGTCTTTCAGATGGGGGCTCGGCGTTCTCCTTTACTGTACCTCGTCAAGGTAAGTTACGTTATCCTCCCTATTTGCTGCTCCCTATCGTCTCTGTCCATGAGTAAAGTTAGGAGATGCACGTGTTTGGCACTGGAAATTCCAAATTCAGGCAGGAGAAAAAAAAGACTAATTAAAAACTGAATGTAAAGAAGAAGTGTCAAAATGTCACAGACGGGCAAGTATGAGACAATTTTACGATGCATCACTGGGGAGAAATGAGTGATGAAAAGGCAGACTCTAAACAGATTTCATATGTGTCATTTAAGCCCAGTTACCACTGATGCCATCACAATAACACACACATCATGTTTGCTCTTAATACTACTGATTATTTAAAATAGTGCGCCAAATTTGTGCTCCTACACTGGAGACATGAAAATCATATCTGTATTTTTAATCCAACAAGGAGGGAATATTTGGAATTGCAGCCACTTTCAGATTCTTGAAGTATCCCACTGACACATTTAGCTCATAATTATGTCAAACCTAACCTTATCCAACCTTATATTTTCATTTTCATCTGATTTTAGATGTTAAATGCTCATATATCAGCATGAGATGGAAGATGCTCGCTGCATGGCCAAAAGACCTAGCCTGAGTGCCATCAAACAGACTGTTGAATCATCTCATGTGAATGCAGATATGAGTGTGAGCGTTGGAGAGGTCTGCTCAGCTCACTTCAGGTCTGACGAGCCGAGCATACGGAGTCACAGAAGTACTTGGGTTGTAAAGCAGGTTGGATGAGGTTATCTAGTCGCTTCCCTTCAGAGACACTTTTCTCCCTGGGCTGCTTCAAAGTGCCGCTATCAAGGTGCCACACGCTTCACCGTAAAAGGATTGCTGTATGTGGAGAAGGGGCTGGATGTGGGTGCGTGGGTGTGTGGGTGTGTGGGTGAGTGGGTGGCGAGGGGGGCTGTATGTGCAGTGGTGGTGTGGGGATGAAGCTTTTCTCAGGATCAAAGCCGGGTCGCGAGAACGGCTGGATTTTCTGGGAAAAACGCACTCCAACGATCAGCTCCAGCTTTGACCTCTGAACTGTGAACACGATTGAAAATCTGGAGCAGTGCATGGAGGAGACAATAGAGGTTGTGGTCATTAATCACAGACGCCTACCACCTCAAATATAACACACAGGCACACACACACACATACACACTGATGACATCCAAGTCTCCTATGGCTGCAAAGTCAGACAGGGCGGCTGGTCTGGGAGCATTTAAGGAAGATTCCACTCTAATTTCACACCATCAAATATCCAAATCCCGGACAGATCTCCCTCCCCCCACGCCTCGGTTCTTGTCTGCATGTAGCATGCAGAGAAGAAAAATAACCAGGAGCCCAAAGCGCCGATTCCAAGCACCGCAGTAGGTGCTATTATCATTGACTTTATGGCCAGAAACCAAGGTCAAGTGTTGTTTTGTCTGTTTGTGGGAGCGTGTGGTGTGGGCGCCTGGGGAGGGCTGAGCTCAGATCAGACAGGCCGAGACTCACAGGCAGGATCACAGAGGTTACAGTTCATACTGAATCACGCTCCGATACAAGGCTGAGTCACCTTGATGTGCCAATTCCAAAGTTGTGCACCATCAATCTGCCTGCACAGGAACACAGCGGCAGTCCGATTGGAGGTCAAAGGTTAGCTACACACAAGAAAGCTCAGTTTGAGTTTTATTTAGATTTTTGACTCAATTCCATTTATCTGAAGAGTCCACCTCCAGAGAGTTTACAGAGTGTTTGTTTATTTTCAAAACAGAATTGTATTATTGTGTTACAATTTTAGGACAAGTTTTTTAATTAAAAATGATCATTTTTCCCATAATGCATGAATGAAAGGGTGAAAAAGTCAATGGCGTTCAACAGTTTATCTATAAATATGTGACTATTCATCTACAGACAAAGCAAACCAGATGAGCAATCCGTTGAAATGCTACAAATAACACAGGTGGACTATCCGAAATATAGTGTTAACATAATTTGTTCTATTTTTTGAATTATGTGTCACTTTATATTTAGAACTTTTGACTTTAAAGCATATGCAATTTTAACCCAAAGTGCATTTTAGGTAACAATTTACCCACTATTTATAATCTACTAGCTCTATGATAACATCTGCTAAATGAAATATAACACATAACATTGTAAGTGTCAGCATTGGGACATTTTAAGTACTAATTAATGTACAGTATTTAGCTTAATCTTTTTGTATTTGACATGTCCTTGTTCTTTGATATTTGACGGAAATAACGCCTTAAGGGCATGAATATCTAGTTTTACAATGCACTTCAATGCTTCACTTTAATAAGTAACAACAAGTGACAACAAAAGATATAATTCTGGTCTGCGATTCACATTCCTTCGGTGTAAATGAAATTGCTTGTCACTTCATACTGGGCTTGTGATAATAATAAAACTGTCATGATAAAAAAGAAAGACCAGATCATCATTTTGTCTTTTTTTTTATTATTACACCAACAACCCCTTGCAGGAAAAGGAACATATTTTGTGTTGTTGTGTTGTTTTATGGTGGAATTATTTGGGGATGAAAGTGAAAGCTAGGATAAAATACTCATTCATAACACCACAAAGAAAAAGAAATCAACTCCTCTCATCGTCAGTTTGTTCTTTGATATCATAAGTAACCGTTCAGGATCTGTACCAGCAATCAAAGCATTCTCTGAAGGACTCCTAAAACCTCCTCAGTCCCTCACAGATCCACCTGAATGACCCCTCAAATACTATGCAGAATCCATAAAACCTGCTAAAGACCTCTGCACCCTCCTTAAATACAAAACAAACCCCTCAGCTGATGTTTAAAACTCCACTGAGGCCCCCCCTCAAACACCTCTGGATCTCCACTTTATAAACCTCAGACGCTTCTGAAAGCATTCTCCGCAGCTGGCGACCACTTGTCACTGAGCAATAGGCGGTGCATGTAACAGAGGCTAGGCAACTAGGCTGAGCTGAGGCCACTGAGACTGCAGCGGCGAGGGAATCGCAGTGTTGTTCTCCGAGACTGAACTTTCAGGCCCTTTTGTGCTTGGCTCTCTGCAGCAGTCGGGCTTGAATAGTTCTGAAGTGACGCCTCCATGCTGCTTTAAAAGCTAAGTAGCACAAAGGTTGAACAAGGAACTGAGAGAAATGTTCACTTATGTGACATCTGGGTTGAAAAAAAAAAAAAACACTCACAGCTCTTGATGGCTACACAATGCACTTGCCCAAGTTGTGTGTGGCCTATATGAGTTTGTATGTATAAGCGTGTGTTCCCCCGCGCAGCATGTGGGCATTTCAGCAAATGCCTTTTTTCATATAATTTAATTAATCCTGGGCTGCTCCTGATTTCAGCTTCAAACAGCTCAATGAAAACATATAGCTGTTTTATTATTCAGAGCTAATTCAGAGGTGGTGAGACAGAGGTGGTGGAGGTGGTGGAGGTGGTGGCGGGGGTTCACACTGTGTGAGCTGTGCTGTAGTGATCTCAGTGGGAATTTCTTTCTCCCCACTGTGCAGACTGCTTGACGCTGCAGGCCCCATTTGCGCTGTTTGATAATAACACTTTAATGTGACTGCGCTGACTGTTGCCAGTGGGACCACTGCATCTGTTCCTCCCAGGGGAGGGGGGTGATCCAGGGTGGGGGTG
>JAPQRN010000003.1:9040094-9059702 GCA_037367275.1 Coranthus polyacanthus | reverse complement strand
TAGCGACATCTAGTGGGGAAGTTGCAGGTTGCGACCAACTGAATACCACCAAAAAGTTTGTTTTGTCCGTTCTGGACGTTAACTCTGGTCCACATTCAAACATAGTTGGAGACAGAAATGCACCTGAATGTTGGATGCCCCTCTCTATATTCAATTCAATTTGATTTATAATCAGCCAATATCACAAATCAGATTAGTCAGTCTATACCTCTGTCCTCTGACCCTTTGTTAAAACGAAGAAAGATCCTCCTAAATCTCACACACTGGACCTTTAAAGGATCGTAACTAACTCACTGCTAAAGCCTTATGCTACGTTCAGATACACTTTGGAATATATTTTTGATCGGAATGAAGACCGGAACCGGGGGATTTTGTTCGGGCGGTTCCTCTTTCCTGCTCCACAGCTAATGGGGTTTTCAGAATGTGAGCCGTTTTCTGTGGATCTCTCGCAGCCGGAGTCAGTGACAGTAACACATAGCGATCATTTACAAAAGTAGAAATCATGTTAAGCCACAGTCAAAACATTGTCAGGCAGAGTGTGGGACGCGCAGCTGTACACAATAAAAAGGTAAAGTTGAGACCACAGAAAAATTCCTATTTACATCGAGTCCCATCGTATCACATACAAGAGGTAATAGAAGAAAAATATTAAGAAACATTGGTGAATTCTGTTTGCAAAAAAAGTCTACTTTTTTACATTTCTAGCACAAGACTGTACACCATCTTGTATTGAGAGAGGCAGTTTCCTATGGCGAAGCTAGACGTTAAGTACATATCATGCTGCACTAATATAGTGCAAAATTATGCCTGAAAAATGGAGAAGGGAGAGGCAGGCAGAAGTGACGGTGGCTCTGGGTGTCATTACGCTTTTATTCTTTAGTTTTCTCTTTTCTTGTCAAAATGGACCCAGGCCTTAATAACACAGAATGGTTTGACTGGTCTTAACGGGACAAAGAATGACGCGTGTCCTACAGAGACGATCCCATTCGGCTGCGACGAAAACAACAAAAAAAGAAGAATGAAGATCTGTGCTTTTGGAGCCAAATCTTGGGACGACCCTCTCCTGGTTTGGATTTTAGCGGCAGTGGTGGATGGCAGAGAAGCGAAGGCAGACTTCCAGAAGAAGATAAAGAATTCACAAAGGCTCCTGTGAAACAAAGTATCCAAATGTAAATAAAGAAAGAGGACGGGAACATCAAGGCTGCTTAATGGACGTGGATTCAGTGGTTTTTTTTTGATCGTTGAGGTTTCGCTTTCTGTCAGAATCGTATTCCCAGGGTGTGCACGTTGTCGGTTAATAAAAGCCCAGCGGCAGCCCTGACGTCGAGGGGTTTCCGTAGCAACCCTGCGCGTCCTGTGGTAGGACTAATGTCTGTAGGTCGGTGCGTTGAGCAGGAAGACGTCTACATGTCGGCGTCACCGTCGTAGGCCAGAGTCAGCGGCTTCAGTCTGTTGTTCATCTGCCGCCGCTGTGGTTTCTTTGGCTTTTTGCTGCAACACAGACAGACGGGGGACAGAATATTTAGACAACGGTTCCTTCTTCTAATGCACCTCAACACTCAAGAGTCACTCATTTCACGGTGCCATTTAAAAAACGCGCTCAAACAGACTCAAATCATCAGAATGAACATGAATGTCTGCTTTTATTGCCTTGTTCGGGACCTTTTCTCTTATCTATGATGTTTGGAAAGATGTTGGATGATTTGAACATTTACTGACATGAAAATATGTGAGAAGTTTAGATGAAGAAAAGGTTGAAAAACACTGGTTTAATCTTTGACAAGGTGTTGAATTTTAAAGGCTTGTTATGTTGTCAATTGTGTAAAATCCTCATCTTAAAAGTAATTAAAGCTGTCAGACATAACAAAAAAGTACAATATTTGCCTCTGAGATGTAGTGGAGTGAAGGTACAAAGCAGTACTAGATGGAAATACTCAATTAAAGTACAAGAACCTAATTTTTTTTTACTTAAGTACAGTATTTGAAAGTACCTAGTTATTTTTCCCAGTTTAAATGTTTCATTTCAGTGTAAAATCATTGTTTTTAAGTCTAAAGTTCAGCGTCTCCCTTTGTGCGTTCAGCTTTTAACCAGTCAATAGCATACTAATAACACATATCACGGCTGAGCTTATGATGAAACTCTACGCTACTGATTCAAAAGTCCAAAATGTTCAACCTTCTTTAATGTCATGCCTCTGATCCCAGCATGCAAACAGGTCGAGTCAACACATACTGCACCGCGTGGGGCATTTCCACTGAAAGAACTGTCCTGAAGGAGCCGGACGTCCACTTACAACCAAAAATTTGGAACCAGAGGGACTATTATTTTCTTCAAACTTAATTTAAAATGCAGAGGAGGAAGTACATAATGATGATGATCTGCAAATTGTTTGCTGGTGACTTCTGTTTTAAATCGAAAGAGCCATAAAGCTATCAGGAGACAGACTTATCTCTTAGTTCTTTGGTCTAGATTTTCCTCTTCTCTAGTTCTACCGAGTTCATTGTTCATTCACTCTCTCTCTCTCTCTCTTCAACTTGACCATTTGTAAAAAGTAACACTACTCAGAAACCCAACTACAAAGCCCAACTTTGTAGAACAAGAAACATCGGAAGCTTGGTGTAATACTGATAGTAGGGTACATCCTTCTTTTAATATTGAAGTGGTTCAGGAGGTGAAGCAGCTGCTGTGTCGGTCTCAACAACCACCGACAGCGTCAGTCCTTGAATTATTACCACAGGATCAGAGACCGTTTTACATCAAGAACTTTCCTACAGAAACCTCCTTTAGTCCCTGGTTCCTTCAGTTGACATGGGTTTAGTTTATTAAAGGGTTCCTCGTCCTGCAGTGAGTGACGTTTAGTCTCTTTCTAATTCATCGCAGACTCAGTTTGTCTGATCTTCACTGTTCCCCAGATGTCGAGAAAATTAAAATACACGACAGACATTTTTTAAGTTGATTCATAATAACTCCCTGTGGTTCCTTTGTGGTTAAAAGGGTCTATTGATCTATAAAAAAAAACAAAAAACAACCTAGTTCTCTTGAGCTGCATGTCTTTGGACACGAACACGGTAAGAACATGTAAACTGGTTCAAGCTCATGAGTTTTTTTTGCTGGTGGATGATACAGCGTTAACGACTGAGCCAGATTCATTCCTCACAGAAGTAGCACATAATAAAAGACATGATGTTGGGTTTGATAGTTCTGCAAGTGTAAAACTGGTCATTTTTTTTTTACCGAGACGAGTAGATTAGAAGTGAAAAAACCAAGTCAAAAAATGCACAACCATTTAGAATGTGTTGAAAACGTTAAATAATTTAAAGGAACTGTAAATCAGAGGATGACATGCAAAAGAAGTGGACTGTGACGTCACACAAACCAATTTTCACAAACTGTACCACAAGTAAAACGAAGACGATGGCTGAGCGTCTACATGAAGTGTGGATGGATGAGCACAAGGTGGCAGGAGAATACAGGTACAATTACCCACAGGCCTGGAGGGGGGCTGCATTTTTTCTGGAAATTCACGAGTGTTAGTTCGCCTTTGACACATTTTTATATATATTTTTTTTTTGGTCACCTCTTCTCCAGGCTGACTTCTTTATTCCACTCCTTATATGGATCCAAACTAAGATTAAATATAGGTATACCACAGCCTTTCAATGGTAAATTCTCGGCTGCTGTTACAATCCCTTCACGGCATCTCAGAAGTGGAAACAGAATAACTGTGGAGGATAACCAGATAATTTGGAAAACGGGCTCTTCTTACATCCTGAATTACATTAAATCCCAGTTTAAAATGGATAAAAATGCCGAAGCCTTCAAAGTGCTTTATGATTAAGTTAATCTTCGGTGCATTAAATGTGATTTCTATCGCAGTGTTTCTGTGGTTTCCGTTTCTACATCTGCAGAGTCATGTTCATTAAACAGTTGGGGCTTTGCTTATTGTTAGAACGTATTTAACTCAAGCTGCTTGTTTCATGTGATTAAGGCTGCGACGTTCTGTGATTCTCATGCTTTATTTTAAGTGAAACTTTTAAAAGCCAACTTGACCCTAAAGAATAAACAGAAACAAACATGCACCATGACATTTGACTTTTTAGCACATTCTTTCCTTCAGTAAAAGTCCTAGTAACACACTGAAAGTTCTCTTTTACAAGTTAAAGTCCTGTTTAAGTATAAGAAAATATAGAAAATGTCCCCTGTGATTATTAGTTTATTATTACTTATTCATTAATGAATTTTACTGTTGTACTGTAGTTAGTCTCCTGCTCAATCTGCTTCTTCTGAAAAACACCATCATAAATGCTCTCAATAGTTATCAAAGCAGTATTTTACTGCAGGTACCAGACCTGTCTGTGCTGAATTCACACACTCACTCCATCCCTCACTCAGTAACGAGCCGGAGACGTTTGTCTTTTTTTAAATGGGGTCAGGTCGGGGTTAGTGTAAATCAAAAGTTCTCGAACAGAGAATTTTTTTTTTACGAAAGCAGTCGTTTGGGATTAAAGTTAAAAACGGGACACAGTTTGATCTGCAGAGGGATGGTGTGAGTAATCCTACACTGTTCATTCTAGTTTCTTTATATATTGTTTTGCTTCTTTCTGCCACTTTTCCCTGCTGCATTCATGTGTATCAAGTCTGACAGTCAGTCGGGGAGGACAGGCGGTCAGATTCTCTGTTGGGATTTGTTTTTCAACACGCCAACATAGGTTAACCACTGCAATCCTAGATCTGATACGATCAAAAAGAGGCATTGCCGGACAGCAGCATAAAATGTTTTTTTCTCATGTTCACTGGTGAAAGTAAATGTCAGCACAGTTACATATGGCTCCTCTGTTGGCCTGTGGTTTTAAAACATTGTGGGGAGTGATAAACAGTTCACTAAATGACTCATAATTGTCTTAATTTTACCAGATTCACTAACCGGGCACCAGATCTACAAATGAAGCAGCTACCTGATCCCATCCCTGTGTAGAAACTCCCAGGAGGTTTTGTGTTGTGGCTGACGGAAGCCGGACTGCTCACCTCCAGAAGTGATCCACTTAAATGAGTGAACAGGCACTGGAGGTGTTGGGGCACACGAGGATGTCAGGTGCAGTGAGTAACAAGGGGCTGAGCCGAGGATGACTAAGTGATGACAGTTTCAAAGTGAGGTGGAGGGGGTGGGAATGTGTGCTGCTGCTCAAGTGGTTGTTGTAATTGCGGAGGCTGATGGAGCTCTGCCTCATATTGTCGCTGCGGCTCTTGCTGATGTTCTTGTTGGAGCTGGTTTTGCCGTTGTAACTCGTCTTGCTCTAGTTTCTGGCAGGCGGGACAGGTGTAAGGCACTGTGTAGCCGTTTTGGTCCATCCAGTAAACCCCGTCTGAGGGGGCCTTGGAGCTCGACTTGGAGCAAAGGCAACAACCATAATAACTGAGCAGCATGGGGATAAGGGAGGAGAAAGAAAAACAAGAAACAAAGGGACAAATGATGACAGAACTCAAAGACAAACAAAACTCAAATGAATGAATGAACATGGACAGTGATGTAATGGAGGTGACACCCACAACGTTAAATGTGTTAAACCCAACAAGGTAACTTTTAATTAACTTTAAAAAATGACTCATTATAGCTATTTTTATGTGAATATTTGCTGGTTTTCTTTGTCTTCTATGACATTCAATTGAACGTCTCTTACTTTTTTAGTTGCTCTGTCAATTCAGGCAATTGAAAGACATCACACTGAGTTCTGTAATGTCCACTTTGAGACCTTTTACAGAACAAGCCATTTACGGACATAAAAGAGTTATGAATAAATAATTGATAGAATATTGTGCTGCCGTCCTATGAACAGGAAATTAAGTGCAATGTGTGCACAGCCAGATGGAAATGAAACTTTTAAATGTCACTCTCTGTAACGCTTTTCTTTATTTTCAAAGACGCAACGCTGTTTCTTCTGAAATACAAGATTTTTATGCACCTGTCACACCACATGTAATTCCTTTAACTTTCTGAGGCTGTTTTCGGTACGCACTGCATTGCGGGAAACAAAAAGTGCTTTTATATTATGCAAATGAACTCTTTATTTTGTCACACTTATAGCCTGAATCTAGGGCTGTGTTTGAGGACCATTAACCTGTGTTTCCATGGATACCAGAGGACCCATAATCAGCACAGATTTCTCTAATTCTAAGACGTTTTTCTTCACTCTTCCCTCTTCTTATTGCTTCCAGTCACTATAAGACTTAATGTTACTTTTTATTAACACTTTGGTTACTTGAGAAATCGCCAGCAATTAAATTTTACACCTCCTGTTCCAGTAAAGTACAGAGGCAGCGCTAACTCAACCTGACACGTCCTCCGCAGTCTCAGTGTGTAAAAAAACTTCAAGCCTTTTCTAAAGCTTGATAACCCACATGACAGCAGGGTTATTTTCTCCTCCAGAGGAAAAAGGTGACATGATATACTACTGTTTCTTAAGGCTGAATGCAAATGCTATGATGACTAAAGTTTAAAGCAGGAGAAGTTCTCCTTTACAAAATAAATGAAGGTAAGGTGAACAGCAGCTTGTCATCTCAGATTAAAAGTTTGACGCCTTCTTTGAGGTGTTTTTGTCATTAACTGTCGCAAAAACCAATGAAATACTGCATTTTACATAAAATGGTAAATGCAACTGGTAGTTTATAATCAATTAGTCAATCGAAAGAGAATTCATCTGCAGCAGTTGATAATCAATTAATCATCAAAGTGATTTGTCAGGAAAAAAATGGCAATATAAATGGATTATACTTTACAAAATGACAAGTCTCAAGGCGTCATCTAGGCCTCTAACTTTAACAAGCAGCTTACAGTTGACAGTTGTTTCAGTTGACTTCTGATAGTCAACGCAATTATTTGAATAGTTGAGAAAATAACTGGTACATCGATGAATATAGAAAATAATAATTAGTAAGTACTAATTCTACCCATAGTAATCAGTAGTTAATTAGTATCCATTTAAAATAAGACCCGCAGTGTTAGCTCAGACTCCATTTCTGCACGTGTCTTTTCTCATTCCATCACTGATCAGGTGAATAATGGTAACAGAATAATGGTAACTAATGTGATGACAGAGACAAAGCACACAGTAGCCGCACACAGAGGCATATCATGTAAGTGTTGATACGTTACCATGCTAAGTATGTCATGGAGATTATGAAGACGAGCAGAACAAAGGCTCCTGCTGCTACTCCGTACACCCAGGTCTTCAGCTTCCCATCTGTGCAGAGGAAACGCACTGTTAATACACTGTGGGAGTGTGTTTGACGTGTCTGAGCTGAAGGGGGCAGTAGAGTTAAACACATCCACAACACTGTGTGGAATCTACAATCGACATTTTTTGCTCTGCCTCGTTGTGAAAAGTACAGAATAGAGGGGAATTATTCCTCCAACACTTCTATTTATATTCGCCGTATACAGTCTCTGATAAGTCAGCGTTAATGACAGACTAAAACATAAATACACATTGTCATGATGTATGTATGGAGTTTAATTATAGAAGCAGCTAATTAGCCCACATTTCAGTCCCTATAAAAGCTTTGGTGTTTGATTACACAAAACCAAATAAGCTGTAAATGTACAAGACTGTGTCTTTC
This sequence comes from Coranthus polyacanthus, assembly GCA_037367275.1. Taxonomy (NCBI): domain Eukaryota; kingdom Metazoa; phylum Chordata; class Actinopteri; order Kurtiformes; family Apogonidae; genus Coranthus; species Coranthus polyacanthus. Next base: position 9,052,087 of record JAPQRN010000003.1, on the reverse strand, counting down.
TTCTTCATCAATACAGACAATATTTATAACCATTTCTCATGTCATTTAGCATCTGTTGTTCATTCTCCACTTTTATCCATTCTTTTTCTTCCCCTTTTCTTTTTAACTTTATTCCTGTTTTTTGTTTTTCTTCTCCTTTATTAATTGTTCCTCCATCATGATTTTCTTATTCTTTTTTTTCTCATCTTGTCTTCCATTCCCCTTTGTTTTTGTTGTACTCCCTTAATTGCATTGTAATTCTGTTTTTCTGTTTTCCTTCAGTTGTCGTTCTTCCTTTTTCTTTATTTTCCCTCAGACATCCTTCTTCCATTCATCCCTTTGTTTCTTATTTTTCTTTAAATCACTTCCTTAATTCCTGCCCCTTTGCCTTTAATCTTGTTTTCTTTCTTGACCTCTTCTTCTCCTCTCTTCATTTTCTCTTCAGTTCTTCTTTTTCACAGTAACTCCTTCATTTCCTCATTTCTTTCTTACCTTTCCCTTCTATTGTTGTCTGATGTAAATCTTTACCATAATGTCATGTACTCCTCTCTTTCTTCACTTGTCTCATTTACTCCTTCTCACTCAATTCTTTTTCTCAGTCCCTTTATCCCTACAGTCTTGAATGTTTTCCCTTTCCCCCTTTTTGACTCTTATATATAAATATTTGTTCCTTTGTTTTTGCTCAAGTCTTTATTCCGTTTGTCTGCTCTGCCCTTTTTCATTGTTTCACTTCATTCTTTTCCTCCCCCTTCCTTTCATTCACAGGACCTATAATACTCTTGTTTGTACCCCACCCCCTATTCTGTTTTTACAGCTTAGCAAGCAATAATTTTGTGCTCTCAGCAATCACACAAGCTGCACTTTTCTAGTTTTTTCATAATGCAATTTGTTACAGAGTCATTTGCTTGGCCATTATTCTCTGCTGCTTTGTCTTTATATTTTATTGTTAATCCATAGTTTCACTCTCATCATCTCATATAGCAAACAGCGGTCAGACATTACTTGCTGTACTGAGGTATGTTACCTGGACCAAAGGGCTGCAGGAACCAGGTGCGTCCTGCCCGGCCGGGTGTGCTGGCTGCAGGCTGGGTCGGGTTGAAGGCCCGGATAGTCTTCACGTCGGCCTTGTTGTCCCCTGCGGTGGGGATCTCCAGCACCGGGATGACGGTACACTGGTCCAGCAGACCGTCAGATGTCATGACCTCAGTGTAGCCCTCCTCACAGCCACACACCCCCGCCTGACCAGAAGGAAACAGACACCATCACTGTACATGCTTTATGGCCAAACAAATAGTGGATTACATGTAGAACTTAGAATGGTCTTTTTTTTTCTTGGTACATTTACTTTCGCCGGAAACAGAATTTGACTGCCATGTTTCTGGCTCTGTTTCTCTAAGTTATATAAAAAGCCCAACTTCTATTAGGAGCATCATTACTAAAAATATTTTTTGACTCACTGTCTTCTGACAGGTGGTTAACCCAAAAAGTGAATGTTCCCTTCCCAAGTGGTTTCAATATCTAGAGGCTAGAACAGATACAACTCCCAATATATTTGACTATGAAATTAATTGAAACTAAAGACAGAAATCAGCTTTAGTAAAACTTTATCCTACTTTGAGCTTGGTCCATGTCCCACAGACTAACATTGAGGAGATAGGACTTTCGATATACTGTATACTGCAGCCAGCAGGATGTTTTGGCGTTACTTTTGAGGAGTTATCACAGTGTCCGTCTTTATATATTGTCTATGGCTACGGTAAATGCTAACATTAGTGTGCTAATATATTGATGTCATGTGTAGAGTGTCAAATACATGGCGTTCCTGGAATTGACTCCCATGTTGCTGGTGTTTCCATGCTTACTCGATTTTATCATTTTTCAGGGATTACAACTAGCACTGTTCTCATATTTTATTCTTTGGACGGTTTCTTCCTGGCTGAGGATTTCTAGCAGCGTAGACACACACACGTGTGGCGACATTATTTTGATAAGATAGTGATAAACTGATGATACTGATGAAGTGATAAGATCGGAGGGATATGATTCTGATTTAGAAACACTTCTCAGCAGTTCTTGATTCCCATCCCTAATCCTCATCATGCCAGTTCAGCCTAGAGTTGATTTCACTGTCACCCAGAGTTATCACCATCATTTTGGAGTAAAAATACAGGGATCAAACAACGTCTAAGGACCGTGAATGCCAGCAATACAGTAGAACAGGTCACTGTGTATCTATTAAACAAGCAGGCTTTTTGATATTAATATTAACCTAATCTTTTCTTCAATTTTTTTTTTTACAGCTTCCTACAATTTTCCCACCTTTCTTCTATGGTTTCTATGTAGTTCTTTTCCGTCAGCAATTCCACTTATTAACAAGTTCCTACAAAAGTGTTAAGGTGACAACATCTAAAAGAAGCAGCACTGCATCATAGTGATGGACAGGTGCACAAACACACATTTTATCTCAGACAAGGTACACAGATTAAAGCATTATTCCAGTTTTAAATGTACTGAAGCAAAGTATTACTATATATGCAAGTAAAACAAGCAAGAGGTCAGTATGTGTGGTTGACTACTCTCTTCTTTCTAATCAGCCATGGTTTCTTGTTGCAGTTACTGCATTCTGCTCAACTCAATTACAACTTGAAGATGCTCCTCGTCTTGACCTACTAGTTCTTATTTTTTAGACAAATACAATCAAGCATTTTCAAATCTGTGATAGCATCGGTCAGAGTGGATAAATTATACTCCGTATAATCAGGGTCTTTTGCAACAATCCTCAGATGTGTCAGTGTGTCTGATGCTTGAGTGCTTGAATGTTTAGCTCACAGTCATCATCAGCTTAGCTCAAATTTGCAGTTTATGCCCTGTAGATGGGTTGAAATCATGTTCCCAGCACAAGCAAACTGCACAACAGGTTGTTTGTCACCAGACTGAGAACACTTCATCCGAGGCGGTTGCTTTGGCCTGCACCCAAGCATGGTTGCTGCTTTCCCAAATGATTCATACCAAGAGTGAAAACCAAATAGAGTCAGATTTAACCGAAGTAGACAGCATGCATTCGAAAAGGCCCTTAGAGACTTGCATTTTATTGACACAGCGAGAGATATAAGAGCTTAGATATCTGTCAGGGACAGTCAAACTGTGCCTAAAATAGTTTAGAGTGTAATTGGCATTACCAGAGATGATTTATAGATTCTTACTTATAAAATATAAATAAAAATACTCTTAACCTCTAGGGCTGAATAGCATTAGAAATATGATGTGATATGTTGATGACTAATAATATGCTTTCATTGTAAAGTCGAGGCTTAATAGAGAAATGATGGTCAAGTCTGTTATTGTCTGATTCTGCCTTAATAAATCAGACAACACCTTAGATTAAGCTATACTTTAGCTGTAGAATCGCATCATGTGACGGTACTGCTGTGGTAGAACACGAGGTGTAGTACTGCTATCTGTTTTGGCAGACGGAGTGGGTTTGATTGTGTTGGATGGCGCGTGTGTGTAAGGAAATCACCCCTCCTCCACATCTCCCTCTCTCATCCCTGACTCTATTCATCACTCTGCAGGGGGTCTCCAGCTCCCCGACAATCTCTGGAGGATAATCGGCCTCAGAAATCCCCAGCATGCAAAGAGTCGATGCGTACGTCCAAAAGCAGGCAGCGCAGGCTATGTGGATCATTTACATCTCCTCAGCGGCAAACAAAGGAAAAGAAGCGTGGTTCAGCGCTGTGTTTTCATTTTACATACATCGGTTTCTGTCCCTGGAGGGGACTGCTGCGATGTTCATCACACACTGCCCTCCAGATATTTCTAGCTTTCTTTCTAGCTACCACATGTCTGAATCATACACCCGCATGCTTAAACAAACAATCCATCTGCTGTCCTGCGATGTAAAGTACCTCCTGAAATTAGGGATGTTGTTTGAGATTCTTTCATGTGTGTAAGAGGCAATGTCAACCAAGATCCAGGTTGGTGTAATTTAGGGATGTGAATTAGAGGAATACAAAAATAAATAAATAAATGGGTCTATAAAAAGCTAAATTATGATTTGGATTTATATAATAAGTGATCAGTAATTGGGAAAACAAAATAGAAAACAGAATATAATTTGGCATCGACTACATTACTTACTTGCCATTTAGTAATTTATTAAGTTATTTCTGGGAGACAAGGTTAGTGAATAGGTTTGAGACTTGCTTCTGAGGATTCATTCCACTGACTTTAGTGAGTTTTTCTATCTTTCAGCACATCAACAACAACATTTCTGGTTATACACAAGTCGTATTTCAATATAAGCAAACATTTTCTTGAAAATAAACACATTACGATCCCCTTTGATTAACAGTGCTGTTACTCTGAAGACCCTTAAGCAAAAATGTCCACTTGTAAACACACACCTCTTTTAAACTCCGTTCTCTCCATATTGGACGTAAAGGTGTGAAACTGACGTTCGACTTTCAAAATCTGAAACATGGTGATCTGCCGCCACGCCTATTTATCTGTCCAACCCAATCACTTTCTCTTCTACTCGGTTTGAAAAAAATACAACAAGAAACATATCGATAAAAATATGACACGTATAAAGGAGCAAGTACAAAATAACACATTATGCAGATTGGCGTCATACAGCTACAGTAAAATAGCTGAAAGAGGACTTTTGTATAGTGGTGAGCTGTTAAAAAAAAATCATCAACAGGAATGGTTCATTGTTGTACAACATCATATGAATTCCAAAAGCATATAAGGATCAGGTATAAAAATTAAATAATGATAATAATAAGCTCCAGCTCCAAACTACCCTTTCAAACCTGCAATATATGAATAAAACATACAGCACTGCACAAAGCAGCACAGATACTTCAATCAGGTTAACACTGATGTGTTGCTCAAGACACTCAGCATCAGATTCTTGTGCACAGGCTAATAAGTGAAAAGTGCCGGCAGGTCCCAGTTCAGCCTGGCATTTAAGCCTGACAACAGTATTGATCATCGTCCACCTCTACCTGAGTTCCCACTTTAAATTCTCCCTTGGTATTCACAGGGAAATTACTTTTAAAACAAAAGGCCTGACATCAGAGGCTAAGGATGAAAGAAACACAGCTTCAAACCAATGTCTGTTAAGAAGAAACATACATCCTAGAAATTAAAGATTCCTTTTGCATCAAATACCCAGTGAAACTAATTAATGAAAAACACACACTGTGGAAACAAAGCTTAAAATTAAATATTTCACTGAAGTTCATTTCATTTGACAGATGGAACACAGAGGATGAATTTGAAAGAGTTTTCAAAATAAAATGAGTTGTCTACATTATGAGACATTAAAGATGGCATTCAAAAACTGCAAAAGTAACCACATGCTGATCTCGAAAGTTCAGTCATTACACTCTGGTGGTGTTACAAGTTGCAAACTTTATATTCTGTGCTCTAATGTGCATAATCTAATGTGCTTTAGAGAGGGATCTCCTTAGAAAAACATCTCTCCCACTTTGAAATGACACATGAATCCACTGACAGCCCAGATGATCTGCCACCATGCCAACGAACCAGGCTGATTTATCTAACCTCCAACCCAATCCGTTTCTCACTTGGTTTAAAAATTACAGCAGTAATCAGTAATGGTGAAAAGATGTCCCAGTACTTGAAAGCAGCATGCATTTGTGGACCTGTAGAGCTGAAACTGTGAAAAGAGCCTTAAAACTCCGCGCACAAATATAACCAATCTGTGAAAGAATGAAGTATTTTTAGACATTTTTTTGCACAGGAAGATTTTCGAAAAGTGGAATTCATCAGATCGGTGTGGTTGAAGTTCAGAATACGCACAAAAAACAACTAGTTCACACATTTGCCACCATTCTATACCACACTAATATTCTAAATTTCTCAATATACATTTTACGTTCCTCAAAATTTCAGCACGCTAGCCAAAATGCCTCCCTTTGATGTTTGCAGTGTGTTTGTGAAAAACAGCAGCTGTTCTCTGCAGTGCCTCGGACCAGGTGTTTTCAGAGAGGATAATAGGAAAGGATTAACTACAGGTGGCAACATCAAATCAGTTAAATTACTGTATTCTTCCTCTCCGTTTTTCAGTTTTCTTTTTCCTTTGTTCTGTTTTCTTAACTGTCCAGATGGACTCATTTCTACATTGGGGACTGGAGCAACTCTGTCAGTCTGGGTTTTGGGTGGAGTTAAGAGTATTTTCTTACAGCAATATCTGAAGTCTTTACAGCTCTTTAAGACCTCTTGCTCAATCATTTCTAATTTAGCTCACAGGGTCTGGCGTTTCTGTGCTGAGTGATCCACTGCTTTTTTTTTTTTGTGTGACAGTCGTAGTAGCATGTGGTAGCTGGGGCTAATGGTGGTATGCCAACACTTATCGGTACCTTTGTTAAATCTCCCGGGTGGCTAATTAGCTATCCGATCCCAAAACCTGTTTATTCTGGTCTGAACTGCTGATACATCATTGTTGGCAACTGCTTTGTCATTGAAGGGTGTGAGAAAGAAAGAGGCCTAGAAAGAAAGAGGGTCAGAATGCATGGTGCATGGGGGAAGACAGTTCTAATATATTATTTTAGTACTACAACAAGGAGATGACGTTAAGATACAGACAGATACTGGGAGACACCCACAAAATATGCCAAGAAACAACAATGGATGTCTTAAATGACACAGGAAAAGACAAAAAAAAAAAAAAAAAATCAAACAAAGACAAGCAAAAAGTCATCAAGGGACTTCCTGAGAGATAGTCAAAGATACCAAGAGACAGAGAAGGGTTAAATGTGGTGTTCTGAACTTCTGTCATTCCACTCTTCTGCAAATACAATCAAACCTGGCCTGCCTACACAAAGATAAAGCAAAAAACCCAAATAAATATCAAAGTTTCACATTAACTGGCACTGAATGGATCAAATTATTGTTCATGTTCGGTACTTATTGTTCTTTAAAAAGGTACACACATTCTGAATTTAGATATTACAATGTGATACTCAGGCCAACTATTTCCTTTATTTTAAAAACCTCTACTCCAGTGGCGCTGATTAAGTAGCATTGGTAAACAGCAGCATGCAGCAGGCGGCAGGTCAGAAGCCCCCTGCACCCGATGATTAGCAACAAATGTGTGGGCTTGTAAGATTAACAGCTTTCTGGAACATTAGTTTTGTTTTCACTTTTAATGCTTGCTTCCTCTCTTTTTAAAAACAGAATAATTTAGGTATCTTGAGTCTTCATGAATATCTCAGTGGGAATATGAGAGGAGAAAATTACTTTCATGGGCAACCTGTGACCAGTGATCCTAAACAGACATGCTCTTAGGCAGCTACTTAACTCTTGCACACTACTTAGTCCCTACTCAAACAGCTGCATGTAAAATATGATCAGCACAGCGAAGCAGCAGCACAGTTGAGGCTTAAAACTGGATGTATGCAGTATTTGTGATCACTCACCTCTGTGCACAGGGAACGTGGCTTGGTGCAGGGCGGGTCACAGGATCGGTCAGACATCGGCTTCGCTGTCACAGGGCATCCACCTGCAGAACAACGGTCAAAAGGTCAAACTCAAACATCAGGGGTTGGCCAGCTGGTGGTTCTGTCATTGTAAGATGTCAGAATCAGTGTGAGACCTTTGTTGCTATAGTCGCTCAATAACAATATCATAGCCTAGGAGAGAAAATCTGTAAACAGGAACAGAAGTGGCCCAGATTCTGAGCTGCATTTGTCAAGCTGGAGGCTCTGACTATTACAGCAGCTACACCCCTCTCTCTCACTGTATTTCAGAAAACAACGCTCAGATTCAGCTCATTACAGCAATGCTGGAATAATTTGATAATTAGCTCATCTGAAAGGCACTAAAAATTCCATTTAAATCCCCAGACTGAGTCAGGCACTTGTTTAAATTCATGTTTTGGCAGAGACACTGCATGAAGGCTTAGTGTATGCATTCAGAAGATAGTTAATAACCATGGTGCTTTATTTCTTTTCTCCTTTATTTGGTAATATATTGCATTAAAACTAAAACTCTCGCAATTTGCACAGCAATACTATAGACCCTTCGGAGATAAAGCAAGGTATTGGCATAAAAAGATGTCTTTTAGTACAGAAACAAAAACAAAAAAAACATAAGTTCAACCAGATGCATCCAATATCTGTGCAACATACTCTGTTCAGTCGGAGTTCTCCATTATTAGCAACTATGGCCATAAAATGTGTTTTGTGGGGCACAGTGACCTGGTCTTTAGCCACCAAAATTGCATCAGTTAATCCTTGAGGACAAGTCAAATGAACACTTGTGCCAAATTTGAAGACATTCTGTCAAGCCGTTGACCGGCAGACAGACCTCCTTATGGAGATGTGTGGAGGCATCTAAAAACAGTTCCAGTCCACCTGTCCACACAAGAATGATAAAGGTACCCATCAAAGGATCAATATCAAGCCACTAGCGGTTTATTCTATACACTAAATCCATACACACATATATTATTTTTCCAAATCAGTACTGCAATGTCCACTTTGATGCTGACGATACCCTCCTACAGGTTACCGGATAGCTCTTTGTAATTTAAAGCTCTTCAAAACCGCAAAAAGTCAAATGCATTTATTTAGAACAGCATTCGTCTCCTTTTCATGCCTTGCGTGGATATCCGACTGATACAGCAGAACATTATAAAAACTGTTGATTGATTGAAAAATTGTTCGAATGCAGATTCTCATTGAAACTTACACTAAAATGTTAAGGCCCTGAATAGCTGTTTTCTAAATCATGACAGTTTAGATTTGTTTACTTATGTTATACCATTATTTTCCTATGTTAACTCCTCAGACGTAATAAGCTGGTATAGCTTTTAAGTAAACTTAGAATTTGGAAACAAGTTTTCAAGAGCTTTTAACCATTATACACAATGTACCACACTGTCATTGGATTCTCAGGATACTATAGTTACATCCAGTCGACCACTAGCACCTTACTATTGGTACAACTTATCCTGCTGTCCTAAAACTGCTTTGAAATGGAGGACTCTGTAATAAATCAATACACGACTTATAAACCGGGAAGACTTACAATTTTTTTCAGAATTTGTTCTGTGAGAGTGGGAGATTTGTCACCGAGTTGCTTGGTAATCAGGTTCATTGGAGGTTTTGCTGACTTGTAGACTGTGCTGGATAAGGAGTGTGTATTCCCACTGAGGATAAAATAAGCTGGATAATGTAGACAGACAGTACAACTGACACTGATCCAACCAGCAGACAGTCACAGAAAAAACACATGTCTGCAAAAACATGGTAATCTATCAAGAGCTTTTTGAATATTTATTAGGTGGTGTGTTCAGGCAGAGAGCTCAGTATGAATATTCATGAGGGGAATGCCGCTGCTTGTGAAGAAACATTTACAAGAAGGAAAGAGACACAGTGTGCCAATCAGAGCAAGTAGAGATAGGCACACCATCTGGAGCACTGGGTGCACTGACATTCACTTAAACAAAAACATGAGTGCTAACCTGAAAATATAACACAGCTTCAGGCTCGTACAAAGCAGGAGCTGTAAGTAAAATAAACGCAGATGCTCTGATGAATGGGATTCAATCTTCCATGTAGCCATTCATGAAATGGTATCCCAGCTGATAAACAACGCTTTGTGGAGCTGGAGAACAATGCTGCTGGCACTGAGCTTAGCCGTGACGTGTGATGGACAATGGCATTAAACTCTGACTGTGTGAATGGATTAAAGGTTCATCTGCTTACAGTTTCCAGGAACCCGCTGTCAGGAAACGCCCGGAAAGCTATCAGGGTCTCTGACACTCTGGAGGAGACGGTTTTAAGTGACTTTATCCACATTATCATGCTGTCACACACAGTGCACATACAGCACAGTGGAAATACTAGATACTCATAGGTCTGTCAAATTGACAGAGGTGGCATCAGTGAAGAGACACAGAGAGAGAGAGGGGAGATGTGGGGGAAGAGAGCAGGGGTGTGACATGCAGGAAATGGTCCAGCTGACTAAGAATCGAAGCAGGGACTCACTTCTCCTCACTTCTCTTGGCTATCGGGTCGCCAAACTTCAAGAAATTCTGTCAAGCTGTTCCTGAGATATCATGTTCATGAGAATCAGACGTGCATAGGAACGGACACCCTGAAAAGACATAATGTCTCTTGTCCTGGCTATCGTGTTTTGTCTTTCTTTGGTGGTTTCAGTGTGGAGTTTCATTTTTAAAGGATTAATCAGCCGAACATCTAACTCAAAGATATTAATCCATAAATTGGGAAGTGAACAGCAAACTGCAAAAAAAAAAAAATCTTGGTAGGTAGTTGGTAGTTTTTTATGCTATTTCCCTTCAAAGTCAGTAAGTCCAGTTGAGAAGTCACATATTATCCACCGGTCACAATCAGAGCCAAATTCTGTTGACACCATTAGTCTGTTAAATGTCCTATTGGTGCTGAATTGTTAAACCGATCAATTGTTTATTACCATTTTAGTGTTTCAGCGTTTTTGATGACTTTGTGAAAAAAGAAAGAAAGATTCTCTGGCCAGAACTTGCTAAAGCATGGAGACATAGTCAATCTGTGGCCATGACTTTATAACACTTTATAATACATGGCCTTGTAAAAGTAATATATGGAAATTAGATCATTTGCATGTATCATCAAGAGCCACATAATCTATACTTGAATATGGACATGTTATATGGTCTTTAACTAAAACACTTTTCAGGCATATTGATTTAAAACGCCTGAGAAGTGTTTTATTTTAACTGTCACGGAAAGTGTTTCATACTAAACACTGTGGTTTTTATGCCAAGACAAGACTTTGATTACTGCGCAGTGGCTGTTGACGTTACAAGGGTAAATACAGAGTATTTTACCAGTGAGTGTTTATAAATGCAGGTAACTATATAAACTTGGCTATGTGATACCTACCTGTGACATTTAGTCCATCTGAGCGCTGACACCAGACCTGGCGAGATGAACCTTTCCATGGTCCTGTGCTCCACTTATATTCAAAACATTGGCCCTCTGTGCAAATAACAATACAAAATGTGTATAGAAATCACGTTATCTATACAGACAGAATATTTAAGCTTAGATCAACTTAAAGCACTAATAACTAGATGACATTGTCCACGAATCACTTAACATGACTCGGTCAGACTGACCTGTACATGGCCGAGCCTCTAGCTCCTGTTCTGGACACTGCAGCAGATTCTCTGGGTCCTGGGCCACCACAGCTCTGGACCGGACCTGAACGGAGCCAAAACCCAGGTCATCTCCGCTCACACAGCTGAGCTGGCATGGACTCCAGACTGTCCAGTCTGTCAGGTAGCACTCTCCTACAGAACACACAGCAGCCACAGTTAGAAAAATATCACTGTGAAACATCTATACAGGAAGTCTTTGGAAAATGGAAAGAGAAATGAATAAGTGATTTAGGGCATTATATCTGTTTGAGAAGAGAAAGTCACAAGTCAGTTGAGTGAGGGATATAAAATGTCTCTTGCATTGATGCAGTGGAAGTGTACTACTTCCGAATTTAGATCAGACACAGGCTTCATACTAAAACATAAAATACCCCCTTAAAACAAAGGAATTCTTAAATAAAACCCTGGTTCTAATATAAGCCATTTTCAAATACAGGCCTGGTTCTCGTTATAACTGAGATAAATGAAGGCCCCTGGACAAAAAGAATATTTTTCTGGTAAAAAAAAAAAAGGAAAAAAAAGACAATACCAGCTTGTCAAGTTTCCTAGAAAGGACTCTGTGCTGTGGTTCTGAATACCTTTTCTATACTTAATTAAAAAGATTTGTTCTCTTTAAAAAAAAATGAAAACAGAAATAGAATCTGCAATGTTGAGGACTGACTTGCAACGTGGTAGAATTATCTTTATAGAATTATCAGTTTCTTGAAATGGATATCTTTGTCTGAAGACTAGTTTCCAACCCTGTTTTTTTTTCGAAATGGCTTCTATGTAGTACTACTTTGCAAGAAGAAGTATGTCTGGAGTAAGCATTATTGCTCTC
>JAPQRN010000003.1:9003203-9038089 GCA_037367275.1 Coranthus polyacanthus | reverse complement strand
TGAACTCGAGAGCAATAATGCTTACTCCAGTAGAAGTGGTAAAAGAAGCAGAGTTATTTACGGCTTCTTTTACCACTTCTACTACTACACATGAAAATGCATAAATCTATAATGTCCTGAGCTCTGATGTCAATGTGTTTTGCCAGGACAGGACCAAAGTAATTTTCTGTCTAAGCACAATTGTTTTTTGCAAACAAAACTTAAAATGTTAACATGTCAAATATGATGTACTCTAAAAGGTTATGAAACATATAATTCAAAGAGAATTCCAAAAGGGTCCATTTGCAAAATGAGTACCTTTTCACTTGATGGTCACTAATTTTGAGACGTATATTATATGTTCTATAAATATTTTTTTCTCTGTGTTCAAGCCCAGTGATTCTGGATTTAAACATCTGAACTGGAAAAGGCAGCATCATTATGAACTCTACAGGTAAAGCACATTTATAAACAGACATTAAAAAATGAATTATATTTGCTCTTTAGAATGCGTCTACTCTTTCTAAGCAGTCAAAGGGGATATGAGATTTTTTATTCAGGTATATTTGTTCAAATGTCAGCTTCACTCTCTGCCAGTGGGAGATTGTATGAGTGTGCAAAGGTCAATAAGAGACTGAAGTGAAATCTAAATGAAACCTTCTCTTATAGATACCATAAGCCTGATTCATTTTTCATTGCTATCATTGCTAGAAGCACGATATCCTCAGCTTGGAGAATGTTCTCTATTAAATAGGTCAGGTGGCTCCCTTTGTAATGGCGAGGCTGATGTGAGCACATTTTTGAACATTTAATTAATCAGGAGGCTAACCATCCAAAAATAAGCTCAGGTAATTAGGTACAGGAGTGCAAAAATTAACTTCTCTGTCTGGTTTTGTTATATTAAAGCGGGTTTGAGTCAAAGCGGATGGTTTTGTTTTCATCAAGCCAGAAACAGAGAGTCCCCTTTGACCTTGTGATCGCCGCTAAGCCAATTACCTTCATTATGGGCTCACACACAAGACATGAATTTGAACAAAAACGCCACAGTCGCAGTTTCCCTTCCTGAGTCAGCATCACTGTAGACACTGTAAGCTACAACAAAACCATTTTCACATCTGTTAAAGCTTCCTATGTCGTCTCTGTGCTCTCAGAAACGAGCATTTGACTGATGGAATCATATCTTTACATTTTATGTTAACGCATTATGTCAACACATTAACCACGGAGGATGAGGACGAAAGCCCTCTGCACTCTACCTCCGGACATAAGTAAAAAAGATAAAGTAACACTTTATATTAAGATAAAGTGTTAATCTAAACTAGCTACTTATTAGCATATGTATTGGTAGCATATCGACTCTTTATTAGTTATTATAAAGCTCTTATTAATGACATACTTTGCAAAACCATGTTCTTCCTCTATGTATGTAAGTTGATGTACATGCTACTAATATGTATGTTAATAAGCACCTAATTAATGGTTAATATGTGAATTAATGTAAAATATTTCCTTATCTTTTTACTGATGTCATGAGAGAGAGCAGAGAACTTTCATCTACCCATTTCATCTTGCAAATGTACTTAATTCAAGGTGTTCAAATCACTCTGTCCACCACATCAAACTGCCACACTAGTTTATTTTTTCATGTGTATTGGTCATAAGGCACTGAGATTTTTGGGGTAAATTTGAACTTTTTTTGCCTCTCTCTCTCTCTTTAAAAACATCTCTGCTCATTCCAAAAACTGTTTCTTTAATAATAAGTTATTAACAAAAATACATTTAATTTTCTACTATCGATATAAACTTCAGGACTATCAGTGCCATTCACACTCTGGAGATGAAAGCGCCAAAGGGTCCCAGACAATGTTTGAAAAAACTTGCTAAAATAAGACTCATTATTATAGTCTTCAGTGGTATTATAGACTTCAACCCGAATTGGAGCTTTTAAAACTCCGCCTCACTATTTGCGGATTGTTGGCAACAGAAAGCTGAAGATCATGAGCAGATGACATGGATTCTGACAGTGTGTGTGTTAATCCTACTGTACCTGGACAGGGTACGGTACAGGCCTCCTGCAGAACAATGTTTGTATCTCCGTCCACTGAAGGCTCCAAATCTCCACACAGCTCATCGTCCACCAGGTTGCTGTCCTGCTGACCCGAGCCGTCCGACACAAAGCACGATACATTCCTGAAGCGCAGGCCTTCTCCGCACCTTGCCCCCTGCATTAAGAAAACAGAGATATAGTATCTGTTTTCCGTTTGTATTGTCTTTTACTCTAGTAGCAAATGCAGTCGCAAAGAGCAACAGAACAAAGTGCAGACATTTCTTTTCTCAGATGTCCAGCAGCATGTCAGTAATGTGGAGTTTCAGACAAAGGCAAATTGTCAAGGGGGGAGAAGTACAAGACTGAGAGAAAGTATTTCATGTTACTGTCAATGTCTTCAAAAGAAATAAGAGACAAAAGAAGAGTGAATGGCCAGATGTGTAGTCATACTGTCAGTAAAAAAGGCTAGTCAGAAACTGCTTGGTTTTATCAAAAGTTTTTACATTTTTATAGAGTCTCAGAGTCTTTCTCTAATACCACATTCAGGGCAAACTTAATTAACTGAAATTAATTCAGTTAATTTGGAATTTTGGTTTATTTATTTTAAATGGAGAGTGAATGAAGACTTTGAACAAGTTTTAAAGGCCATCACGTATTTTTGTTTCCTCAACCGGCCTGTATTCACCTCCTTAGTTAGTGCCTGACTCTGTTGCTTCATCTGGGATAATCAAAAATGAATGAGGACTCTGCTGCTGTACCACATGCATAAAGTCACACTATTTCCCCTGTCACTTTGGTGCCTCTGCTTCTTGTTGACTGCAGTGATTTGTTAAACTCTCAGCAACTCAAGAGCAATTGGTGCCGGAACATTACACCATGAAGGAGAGGCTTTCTGACTTTGTCTTAGCGGGCATGAGATTTATTTTGGTGGCGTGAGAGCAGCATGTTAGCAGCAGCAGCAGCAGCAGCACGCCTATGTGTCTACACTGAAGCCACGGTATCACGTTACAGTAACACGGCTAAAATGCTTTCAGTGTGGACACAGCAGTGACAGGGCCTTAAGGCAGACTGGTGACATTAATGTAACCTCCTGCTGTGTTCAGACAGAGAGCGCAGGCAACTTAAAAGGAGCAGAGGAGCTGTGTCGCTTCATGTACTCTCCCTGGGTCGTGTAGGACAGTTAAGCCTATCACCACAAGGCCTGGCTGATATGTTGGTATATAGTTGATGCTAGAATGGACGCTCTGCTGTGCTTCGTTTTTTCTCTATGCGGCTATGACTGCTTCATTAGCGGCTAGTATGTTGAAATGCGATTGATGCTGGATCGGCTGAAGGGATGGTCTGCTGTGATTAATTGTGCTGTTGGTTAATGCTATGGCTCTATGGGTTAGCTGTATTGAGAAAGTTGTTCTTTTGTGCCACTCTGGCTGTAGCTGACAGTTGTTTTGGTTTGTATGGAAGTCCCACATAAAATAAGAACACGATCAAATGTGATGAAGTACAGTGTGGTTGTTTTAAACCATTTCTTTGTTGAATTTACAGAACAATTACTGTATGGTGATACATACATTGGCTTGATATAAAACACTGGCCATATCACCCACCCCTAATCCCTGCCTACTCAATCTTTTTGACTGGGAAAAGGCAGTGGCTACTTGTGAGAAAGGTGAGTAAAGAGTTAAAAATGCCCCTTTGAGCACTGTTCCCCAACAATTCAGTGAAGCGACTCAGATAATATTGTGGAGGTGGTTGACAGACATAAGGATGAAGGCTGACTGACCTCAGATTTGCACTCAGACCAGGCGCTGTATCTCCAGCTGTAGCATGGCTTCACCAGACAAGGCTTCCACTGCTCCATCTGGGACGGACACGGCCTCCCGTCGCCCTGGGGAGCCTGGATCACCGTGCGCCTTCTCCACAGCTTGCCTGCAGAAACGCACAGAGGAAGAGAAAAATTAATCATTTATTCATGAGGACGTTGACTGGAGTGCTGATATCTGACCTCTCCATACGTCCAGGAGCTGTTCAGATCGGGGAGACAGTCAGGTCTGAGCAGCTGGAAATGTATGGATAAACACTATTCTGTCTGTCAAAATGTTCTCAGGGCCGTCGGTCTAACTGCTGAAGCTACGGAGTCATTCTCAAATCAAAGGCCAGATAAAAAACAGTGATGAGTGGAATTACACTGATGGCTTATATGGTAACAGTATGATGTACATTTGCAAAATACTAATTCAGAGTATTATGAAAAAAGAAAAGTTGCGTAGCATAAAATGAATCTTTGTCCAGCATTAAATTTTCACTAAAATAAAGGTTGAACATTTTGAGGAATCAGCTTAGTCATTTTAATTTTAAGAGTATGATGTATGTATGATAAGTATATCTATACAACTATACAACTGGCACACCACGAACAGCACAGAGACTGGTAACGGGCCTAGTTGAGTCCAACAGCAACACATTTTGACTAACAGTACATCTACAGCTAACTCCAGAGTTTGTGTGGGGTTCAACAAAGTAAATTCAAGACTTTTTAAAAATATTATGAATGCAATTTAAGACCTATTTCACATCTTCTTGCACTAGGGCTGTATTTTGTTGATGTTCCCGATGTGAACATAATATTGAGTGATGCAGACATTTGCTGTTGGCTTTTTATGGTGGATTTTTTTTCTGACTTCTCATGCGACTCTAATGCCTTTATACCCAAAGTTTATACCCAAAGTTGGAGTTTTCTTGCACAAGGCACGGCAGACTTCAAATTCATTATTTTCAACAGCCTTCAGCCAAGCACTAAATCCAATCCATTTTAAGACCTGTCAAAATTGTGCTTGATGCATTTTATGGCTTGTTAACACCTTTAAGAACCCACAGAAAGCCTGTAATTAAATAACACTTTATTTCTAGATTGCTTAATATTAGATTTAGAATTAGAGATAAAACAAACTTTCTTGAACGGGCACAGTAACATCTGGGAGTCTCGTGGGTTGCCTACATGACTGGATTTTTGTGCCCTTTGACCTGCTACCTGCAACCTCTGAAGAAAGTGTTAAAGGTAAAGGTACATTGTACTGAATTTGTCGAGTGTTAGGTTACATCAAAAGGAAATGAAAGCAGGTTTGAAAACAGGGAATCAATAATTCTACAATACTGAAATATGAGCTGCTATATTATTTCAATTGGGGAAATTAGAAATACAGGTATAGAGGTGTAATGTAAGAGTGTTCAGGAGCCAGATCAGTACCTGCTTTTGACATTATGCCTCCTAATGAACCTGGATATCGATGGAAAAGAGCATGATACACAGCCGATACTTGCTAAATCAGGCAACCTTTTAGAAATGACAACGAAAAAAATAAATAAACCATCGGATGTTAGAATGATCTACTCTGTCCTGCAGGCAAGGCAATGCTGCGTACACATTATTCATTAATTAATATTGATTTCTACTGTATATCTCTTGCCTTTGTACTATTTCTTCACTACCTTCAATAATTTGTCACCTAACATTCAAGGATTTCTTGTCTCATTGTGTTCAGGGCTCACTTTGTTCTGTTCTGTGTCAGCTGATTTAATCTGTGGTGCAATTTTAGGGCTTCGTGACACACCCTGTAGCCACTTTGAATATTCATAGCTCCTTGTGTTAAAATGAAGCAAGTGACTGTCTTAGGTTGGAGGATGTGTGGGAAGGAGGGAAGAGGGGCCCTTTAACAAATTCACTCTGCATTTTAACAAAGAGCCCCGGGGGAGGGATGTGAGAAAACTTTCAATTAGCTGTAGTCTCAAAGGGAATGCATGTGGTTTTTGCCCAACAAACCACCAGAAACAAATACTACATTCAGCAATATTCTGTTCTCACTGATCATCGTTCATTTGTAAATACATACTCTGTAGCAAGTCAGCATTAACTTGTATTCAAAGTTCCCATAAAACCAGAGACCTTAATTTAGCCAATTTAATGTTTGATTCTTGAGACAGTTTCAGGTCCAGAGAGACTTTCAACTCCCATTCTTTAAACACATATAGGATTAATTGATATACTCTGCAGTTTTGCTTTTGCCACCACCAATCTTGGTGTTGAACACGATCGGGACTTAATCCCAGGGTGATGTTTCCCCAGCTGCCAGCTTCACCAGCTGCCAGTTTATCTCCAAGCAAACTAACCGTGGTGCATGAACCACAGAGGGATTTCCCACAGATCTTTGGGACTGTGAAACAAGTCCCAAAAATGGTCTCAAAAATGCAAAAAACACAATATCTTGGTCCTGTGCATATACAATCTCAAGGGACCCCTTCTTCTCTTAATATATGCATTGTACAAATAGCTGAATCCATAAATAGACTCATGCATCTGTGACGGGTGTAAGAAGAACTCAGAAGTGAAATGTTCACAACCCATTTATGCCCGTTTTACTTTACATGTGATAATGCATGTGCCATAGTCTGCACAATGAGAAATATCAGCCTCCTTTTCTGAATAGAAACAGAGGTACAATTACCGCATTATGTTATTACTAGAAGAGAACTAGTTGAGAGAACAAAATACTGTATTTCCAGGCCTCTATATTAAGAAAGGGTTCATGTTTTCCATAATAAAAGAGAACTACAAAGTTACAGTTTTATGGTGCGGTATGGTGCGATTAACTCCAGAGTTGTGTTTGAAGAGCAGGATTTAAAAAAGCATATTTTCACCTTGATACCTTTTTCTTTGATTCTGACAGCACTTTTATGCCACACCATCCCTCCTCTGCAAGTTCCATTTGTGAAGAGATTAATACACTGCTGTCCTACATATTGGGATTTAATATGGTCACACATGTTCTTTTTCCACATACGATAGTGCAGCCTGGGCCTCTGAAATCAAGGAAGTAAAGCCAGTTCTTATAGCCAGGTTACTGCATTATAGCAGTAGGTTAAACTATTTTAAAGTCATTTAAGAGCAGGGAGAGGCTGTCTGAGTAGCTCCAGTAATTTCTACCTACAAAAGAACTGTGAAGGTTTATTTAGCCACCAACGATAACACTATAATATACACAAACGCATTTAAAGACATACTGCAGTATAACCCTGTGTCCCCATCACTTATTAAACGATTTTCATACACAAAATCTCTTTCTTTTCTGTATATAAAGAATGTTGATGATTCATCTTAAACTAAGGGGTGGTTACATCAAAGCATCTAATCAAATATGATTTGAAGTGAGCAGTACCAGATCTAAAAACTCTGAAAGAGCGAGTCTTCATTTTATAGTTATCCTTCTGATTTAACAGTGTGGGTGAAGCAGGTCCACACCAAAATTGCATCTGGATTTAATTTGCATCCCTCTCATAATAAACCCTGCCCAAATAGTTGATTTCATTAAAAAATGCCAAATCACTAAAATAAAAACAAACACTTCATTTCACGCTTCATAAGCATCCTCCTCCGCTGAACCCCTGGTGAGTTAATCCCACTATTCTCTACTATAACACCTACATACAAACATCCTAAATGACAACCATATATCATTCAAGAAAATGGGGTCATTCCCAGGTTTTTAAAACTTGTCTTATAGACACAAATATTTAATATATTTATTTTAATATTTATTTATTCGTTTTATTTCAGTGTCTTAGAAATAAAACTGCTTTAAAGGAATGATAGACATTTGGGAAATGGCTAAAATATGTAATATTTCTGTATTAAAATATTTAGAAGCGACTACGTCTATGTTATACAGTATATTTTGTTGAACAGTATTATTAGATTATATCAAATGTTTTCAATAATAATCAAATTCAGAAAAAAAACATAATCCATCATTTTATTCAGTGTAACAGCCTGTTTCATCTAGTCACCAATGGCATCAAATCCCATTTACTAACTTTGATGCGTAACTCATCTGTAAAGATGATTTCTGTCTGAGTCAGGAAAGATAGATTTTCATCAGCAGTGGTGGTGAAAACAACACCCGTGATCCCACTGCACTTCACTATGTCATCTACTACTACGTCTTTTGTTACTGTTTTGGTTTAGAGAACGTTAGAGGCAGAAATTAAATATAGTGAAATTAAGTGGTGAGGAACTGGATTCAAACTAGAATGGAAGTATAACATTAACAGTTTGTGGTTTTAGCAGGGACCCTAGGAAGTTGTTATGTAGCTGTTAAGTGGCAGCTGTGTTATCAGCTACATTTACACTTCCAAATCTAGTTTCACACTTCTGCACACTTAGCGAATTCCAAATTTTGCTGTTGGATGGTAAGTTTCAGAGGTAATCCGACAACAATTGCATTTAATGTATAGTGAAGTGGCTTATTAGCTAAGCTAAGGATAGAGACTAAGCTCAAGTTATGAATGATTGTTCTCTGTATGTCACTACAATCAACATCTCATACATTATACATACAGTAAGTGTTTCATTCATTGTTAATATATAAAAGAACTTGTTTTGCAGGTTTAGTCGTGAAAACCTGAAGAATGTTACATCTGTAACCCCTGATAAAAACGGATGAGCTCTTAATTTCCTGCAAAAAAACACAAGCTAATCTGGTTTCTAATCACATTTCACCTTCGCCTTCATCACATTGCTTTGGTTGCCATGCAGAAGATGCTAACTCCTTATGCCATCAGAAACCAGTCGTCACCCTGCCTTCCAATTCTCATGCTTCAGTGGTGTCCCTGCGGGCGGTCATGGCAGAGTTTGAGGCTGAGCGGTGGGTGGCAGAGAGGACTGCTGGGTAAAAGAAGGCCTGTGCCAGCTGTCACTATCTGTGTTTGGCTGGAGAACACACAATGCCATGATTATCTATGCACACAGGTTGGACATGCCCAGGAAAATAGCTGTGTATTTTTTTACACTGCCTGATTGATAACAGCACCTTGCTGCTTCTAGGTATGTTCATTTGCTTGAAATAACAAATCCTGCTCATTGCTATTCCTGGCTCAGGAACAGAAATTAGCTCCTCCAGGGAAGTATGTCCTCACAGCCAGTTTGGAGATGAAAAAGAAACACAGGAAGACGAGCGAGAGCCTCTTTGCTCGTCTTCCTGTGGTCTACCTGCTGTTTCTCCATGCAAGGAAAAATATCCTTTTCGCCTGGGGACAGATTAAGGTTACCACAATAGTTAAAGCATTGGTTTCATATCTTCTATTGGCTCTTGTTGCTTCTGGCTGCTACTCTTCTCAAGGACTCGTGGAGAGCAGAGTGCTCCCTGAGCCCCAGAGCACACACTCGTAATGGGCCGCCAATCAATGGCCTGATCCTATGGTATTACATGCGAGTACATTATTATCCCTCTCTCAGTTGGTTTAGGGCTATAACGCATCACTTCTCACATCATGAAGCGTTTCTGGTTTCCATCATTACTGTAAGAGAGGCTGATTTCTTTAAGCACACAGCTGAAAGCTGAGCACTGCTGACCTACTGCAGTGAAGAACTAGTCCCTGCTTTCAAAGTCATATGGTATTAAAGCTGCTCTGTGAAGCAGCGATGATGGCACAAAGAAAATCAATACCAATATCAACTAGATATATCACAATAATGATATTGTAACAAGAGATAGTAGGTTGTCATAAAACACAAAGCAAGAACGCAGATCATCTTGCGGAGCGTGTCCCCCCCCCCATTCTGCCCCATAAATCAACATTCTTGTTAAATTCACTATGCGTTCATCAGAGCATGGTATCTACCACAACTGCAGCATGTGTTCATTCTGTAGAAGTAGTCAATAGTACAGGACTGTTGTGACTCAGAACAGCCAACAGCTAATGTAGCAGCTATGTATCATCCATCTTACTTTTTGACTGAAATAACCTTTTTGTGCATGTGGTAAGAGGCCTACCCAAGATTTCTTAAATTATTAAATACTACCCTAGCCTATACTGTGTAAGTGGCTCCACTGCAAATATTTTAATAAACAGGCACATTTTTGTGACATCAATGACATTTGTGAATGACCGCTTTAATTCCAGGTCGCTGTTAAGATTCCATGAAACGTGACTACTGCTCTATTCCGTGGCTCGTCACAGAAGCAACATGGCAGCTCCCACGAATGTGTATTTTTGGCTTTGGTTTTCCATAGCAGCATGAAATGGTTTTGTCCTATCAGCGCTCTGAAGGCGCATCTAAGCTAAAGCATAAAAGATGACCACTAAAATGGCATCTTCACAGCTATACAGGATGTTTTTGGGATAATGTTCAAAGAGTCCCATAAAATAGCTTCAGACATACCTGCCAGGCCACAGGTATGTGTGCACTCAGACCATGGGGACCAGTCAGACAGCTGACAGTTAACAGGGCACTCCACAACACAGGACGCATTCATCGGCCACTTCCTCTCCAGGCCCAGCTGCAAAGAGAAAGATGTATTTCATCGACTCTTGTTTAATTCAATAAACATTAAGAAATGCTTTTATAAGAGCAGGTGACACACCTCTTTGCAGAACTTGAGATCAACAGATTTGCTATCACTACGTACGCAGTCCAGCATACGGGTTTTGATGCCGTTTCCACAGACTGCTCTGTCACTCAGCTGACAGGTACTCCAGTCTGTAGGAGAGATGCAACATCAGCCAAAACAGCGTGAAGATTTGACTTGTATTGCCTCTGACAGCAGCACGTCTTTGACCGGTCTTACCTGTGATGTTATAAGAGTAGTGGAAGCAGTTGCTGTTCAGTTTGCAGGGCTCCGTCTCTTTAGTCGGAGGACACTCCTTCCCTTCTCCAGGCTGGCGGATCGGAAAAGCACTCCTCTCTCGAGTGCTGTTCCCGTTATAAGGCTGAGGAGCACAGGAGACCATCCTGACTTATTCATATCCTGTATACTGTACACAATGTAACATATGAAGAGCAACCTTGCAGAATGTTCTTTTTGGGTCTTTTCTATACTCTGTTCTTCCTCATGCGGCTGTGAAATTTGCAGTATTTCATGAAAAGAAGCATCGCTCCCACTCCTACTAAAAAACAGGTCAAAACCCAGACAGTCTCAGCTGAGATCTAAATACATCATTAATATATTTATGAGTTGGATGTTGTTTTCCAGTGTGCCATGCTGTGTGCACACAACCAGACATGCAAGGACTCAATTAAAGTCAGGGTTGTTGAGAGAAAGTCAGTTTTTATAATGACATCATAATGAGTGTTACACAACATTTTTTGGTTTTTGATAAATTGGCAGGCCAGGATAGTTTTTTTATTTTTACATTTTAACATTTTATACTAAACTCTGACAGAGTGACAAGTGATGCCTAATATTTCTTCAAGTGGAACATTTAAAAACTAACACCGTAATGTTAAGCTTTGTTCAGACCAAAAACTCACAACAAGACAAGTTGAAACTTGTATTTACTTGCAATGCAATTGTATTCGTATTTGTCCAAAGCAGCTCCATCATTTAGGGGAGTTCACATTCTTGGAATCATTTGAGGTAAAACATAAAACATTCACTATGTAACATGACAGCCCATTATTACTGAGAAAAACATACACTATATAACATGCAACAGAAAAACATCCTATAGAATTTTATATTTGAAGTCAACAATACCAACATCTTTGCACGCGAGGAGGAGGTTGGGTTGACGGATAGACCTGAATGTGGTTGGCATGAGTTTAGCAGCAGAGTAATACGATTTGACGTTACATGTCAGCTGGTAGCCAAAAATAAAATATATTGCAAGGATGGAGGAGATTTGACAGAGTTATGAAAGTGAAACAGTTGGAAGGGGAGTTTTTGGCTATTAGCTAGCAGTCAGCGTTTCTTTCACAATTGAGCAGGGTGTCTGGCCTGGAGCAGATGATGAGCAACACATGATGTATGACTTACATCAGACTGATAATGCTTCGAACAAATGGAACTTTTTACTCTCCACCATCTCCTCAAAACTATATGACAGAGATGGTTTAAAAAGAGAACTCATGCCTTCTGTGAATATAAACCACTAACTAAAGGGGTAGTGGAGTAATACACTGACACATCCAGTACTAATCCAGTCTTACCAGTGGACATGGGCTCCAGGCTCCCCAGTCTGACAACACGCAGTCCTCAGGGCAGGGCAGCCGACTGTTGCGGGCCCCTAAAGGCATCTCCTCTGGGTCACACAGGTAGTCCTCCACCTGCTCCGACGGACCATCTATGGTGTTCAGCATACACCTGGACACAGACGTAAAAGTACGATTTAGAATCTGTGTTGGGACACAGATCATGTCATCTGTAGAAAATCCACCACCGTAACATTTAAAATCCTCATTATAAAACGGATTGTTCCAGTTTTTGATTGTGATTGGTGGACCTGCGGATGGAGCTGTAGTAAAATGCTGTACACATACGTGACCTCATTATATCAGTATTACAACTCCAAATCTTTTTTTATTGTTATGTGCATGGATGAGCAGCGGAAAGAGAGGACAAGGCAGAGGAAGAAGATAAAAACTAAGCGAGGCAGGAATTAATGATAGAAAAGAAGAGCTGAAAAAGACTACTGAATGTACTGTGTGGTTCGTTTGTTGTTTTCAGACACGGTGTGCCAAGAACAGCACAAAAACTGATGCTAGCCTAGAGGCAGAGAAATCATGTCGGTCATGGGGCATAAAAGTGAATCGTCCGTGCATTGTTACTATCGCCCAAACTGCAACGAGAGAAGATGATGGAGCAATATTGTTGTTTCTGGCAATGTGCAATTAAAATACACCTTTCCTGAGCATTTACGCCCTCCTTTACCAGCAAAGAGGAAGGCTAATATGAAGACTACTTAAACAACAAATATTTTCTGAAACCTTACCAGGTATGTGCAGCAACCGTTTTATAAAAGCTATGATTTACAGTGGTTTTAGAAAAGCTACGGGGGTTTTAACAATGCCTCTTAGCTGTCTTAAAATCCCAGTAAATCACACCCTCTTGGGGTTTATTGCTTTACTAAGGCCATTATTTCATAACTGATCTCCATGTGTTTCAACTGTTGATCAGTAGGAAACGTTCCTGACAATAATATATTCATAACTGAAATGAATCTGAGATGTACAGTGCTTTTGAAAGGTTTTTCCACATCAATAAGTGAAAGTGAATGCTGAAATTCACAAGACAGCAGTATTTACTACACCATTGATACTAATGGGCAACTCAGTTTTTATTCCTTTTTTTTCAGGTTTTTCAGAGAGTTTATCACGTGGGAAAACTGAAAGCTGTGTGTGTTTAATGCATGTATTTAAAACCACAACCTGTTCTTCACTGTGTTCCACATTGTGCTTTTTTTACAGCTTAATGTAATGTAACATGTAGTTTTTAGCTTAACAGATAAACAATGATAAACAATCATTTTAAATGTGCAGACATGACAGTGACATCAGTCTTCACAGATAATGGTCTGCATAAGAAGACACAATGCACACAATGCACAGAATAATTTAATTTAATTAAATAAAAACAGATGAGGATGATGTTTGATCATGACTTGGAAAGAAAACTGGGATGTAGGAAATGATATATGTGGAGTACAAGTGAAAAAAGATTACAGTTCAATACACTAACACATACCTAACACATTTAGCATGAAGTGACTCATATGTGAGAGCTAATGCAGCGGGTGTGAGAAATCTGTGTGATTCATTCATATGACCTAATGCGCAGTAATGTG
This sequence comes from Coranthus polyacanthus, assembly GCA_037367275.1. Lineage (NCBI taxonomy): Eukaryota > Metazoa > Chordata > Actinopteri > Kurtiformes > Apogonidae > Coranthus > Coranthus polyacanthus. The sequence goes on along the minus strand of JAPQRN010000003.1, from coordinate 9,024,450 downwards.
GTGACTGAACTCACACTTTGGCAGGTTGCAGCGATGATAATGGCCACACGTAATGCGCTCAAGTTTATCCATGTCGGTTCAGATTCTGTACAGTCATACAGATCAAGGCAATTCTGAGTCCTGCCTTAGAAGGTGACCTGACTTCTTTTGGTACTTGAAGACGATTTCAGGACCTTATCATAGGTGACTTATAGGTGGTGCCGTAGACCATCTCCCATGTTGAGGGATGGTTGTTCTAGTTTAATGTAGATGGTGTCCTTCCTTCCTCTCTTAACTCATCTGTCTTCTTCGTCCAGAATGTGTACATTGCAGTGATGAAATACACCAAAAGAAGTTCAATTGCCTCCCACTAAAGCATGTAATATTTGCATATCTACCAGTTCAATGGTGACCATTCAAAGTCAAACTGTTTACATGTGCGCAAAAAATGGTCGAAACTTAAAGATAGCAAGCTTTTTCAAAACTAAATTGCTTTGACTGTGATAAGGTACCACGATAAACCTGATATCCTCACTGTAAAAAATCTTCGGTCTAATCCATATATTACTTCTGTCCCATGTCATTTTAAATCTATTCATTCCTTTATTTGAAGGAAAGCTTCACAGCTTTTCAAGCCAGCCCTAAAACAATATTCATGTGTCCATATAAAAGGTTGGAACAAGTTTTATAATCATTCTGTTCATACTGGTCATTAACACAAGCATCTTCTCATTCTTAGTGTATGCACTTATACTTTTAATAAAATCAAATTAAACAGCTTCTGCAATCTTAGTCAGAAAACACAAATATCAAATTCTATTCTTTTGTTTCCTTAAGCAGTGTTTTCCTGCTGTAGAAAGAAAATAACAAAGAGATTTGTGACCAAAAAAACTGTACCTTACTAACTCAGATGCCTGAAGACACACATTAGCTTTAGATCATCTTTGGAATCTATTTTTGCTCAGGATTAAGCCTCTTTTCTCCCTGTGCTTTCAGTAGGGATATTTTGACATCCGGTATGAACAGGAGGAATGATTATAGCATGCAAACCCTATTTCAATGTTCATATGGGCAAATCTAGTGTGGTATTGTGTGCAAAACCTATACATAAAAGGAGCCAAAAAAACCACAAAACATCAGCTGTACCTTTGAACGTTTGCTGTATGAAATGCCTGAGAAAGAACACTGACTGAAATAGCTATAAATCATAAGTGTTAACAGTGTGTGGGATTTGAATTATTGTTTTTTTTTTTTCTACACACCTCGATTTGTGCAAAAGATGACTAGTTTAGACTCCTAGACTACTTTTTTCCTTTGTAGAGTAGATGTCAGCTCTCAGAACATCCAATAATAAAAAAAAAAAAAAAAACAAGAAGAAAAAACATTTGGACTAAGACAAAGTAGACGTAGTTGAGCTTTTCTTACCGGACTTTCCTGGTCTGAACGCCTTCACCACAGTTGTCCTTCAGGTCCACGTTGCTGACCTTCCACACACTCCAGGGCTCTGCCACCCATACGTACTGCCCACAGTCACTAAGGCACGGCACCACCTCATACACCTGGCATCCACAAAACAACACAGTCACCTGCCAGATCTCACACAGGAAATGCACTCTTTTCACATGTGTCTTTAAGCTGAGGATCTGATCTGCAGCGAGGATGTTTACAGTGGTTCTTTATATTCAAACTAAACGCAAATTAGACTAAGACCCCTTGAAAATATCCTTTAATTTGACACTTTCCATGAAAATACTGTGGGAAATATTTTTGAAAGGAATAAACAAAATCCAAGTCTTACCTGAGCCTGTGGATTGAATCCAATCAGCAAAGAACAAAGAAGAATAACAGGGAAAAAAATCATCAATCAATTTATCATTGCACTGAATAATTCAATGAATTATTAAATAGAAATATATATTAAACGTCTTCCTCTAATATTAGATAATTAAATATGAAATATGTCTAAACCCACAAAGGAAAGCATTAAACTGGAATCTTTTCCTTAAACATTAATCACTCTGTTTGAAGTGCGACCCCCCTCTCACCTGGTTGACATGGTCCAGTTTAGGACATGGTCTTCCGCCGTTGTAGGGCTTTTCTCTGAGCCACTTGGAGCGAACTTTGACCCCACTGCCGCAGGACTTGCTGCAGCGTGACCAGTTGGACCACTCGCTCAGCTTGCAGTCAGACGGGCAGGGAATAATGCAGGCCTCCTCAATATAACCTGTAACCAATCACATAACAGCAACTGAGATTCAGTGCATCCTCCGCAGACCGGCTGAGACCTGCTGGCGAACAGGTTTTTGCCCTTGTGGAGAAAGTCAGACAGTCTATAAATACAACAAGTCTGGACTCTTCATGAATTCGCAGTTCGTTCCAAAAAGAAGGTCAGCCCACAAAGCTTTATATTATCAGTACGTACCTGTCCAAAGATCCTCCTTTGAACTGAAGGCAAACATTGTTATAAGCTTTTTTAACAAGATTGTTAAAGGGAATGGTTGAGGGAACTTACTCTGAGGTAGAGACAGCCAAAGTTATCGCACCTGAAAAGTGAATTAATGTATCCTAGGTGTCTCTAAAGTAGGGCAAAATGCTGACTGCATAGAGGGGAGAATTTTCAGGAGGTATAAGGAAGATGGAATACTAAATTTTGATGGTCAGACTGTTCTTGTTTTTTCTTGGTTTTTTTTTGTTTTTTTTAAATCACAAAGAAAGGACCAAGGTTATGACAGTTAACTACAACAACTAACTAATAAAATAATGACAGGTGTAAAAAAGCATTAATGGTTAACAGAAACAAAAATGAGGGTTTACCAAAAAACGACAACTAAGAGAGAAGATGTCTTAGATTTCATCCATTTATTTCCCACATAAACCTAGTATTTTGGGTATATATGAAATCTATCCTCTTATTATTTACTGTGCCAGTTTTTACACCAGCAGACAGCAGCGTGTTATGCCTCTGTTGCCAATCTCTTCACACCTGACATCATGGTGCTGAGAGTGGAGAGAAATTTGGGATTACTTTTTTTTGCTTACAGACCCTTTTTGAATCTCACCCCTGAAAACTATCCCATATTATAAAACGGACTAAAACTAACAATGAAACTAATGAAAACTAAACTAAAACCATGCATTTTGAAAAAATACAGACTACATTAAAACAGCAAACACGCCTTAAACGCAAATTCAAACTTAGCTGAAAATGAAAAAGTCAAAATGAAATAAAAATAAAAAATAATGGAAAAAATACTAAACTCTTTTAACCCTGACTCTGACTGAGATCGCACACCCTGCATGAACATAGAGCATTAGACATAAAGCATTCTTTGTGTTGCTTTCTGTTGCTGACTTCAGATTCACCCATGCAGTCCTTTCCCTGCCATAAACAAATCTATCATCACTGAACTCCAGCTGTAGACCAAGGACAAATACCAGCAGGGAAAGAGCAGGCAATACCCATGATACCCACACCATACTCTCCGGAACGAGAGACAATCAAAGACTACTAAATCTGAAGACTACAAGCAGTACTGACTCTGAGCCCAGTATCTTATTACAGTTACAGCCAGTTACCATCAAGCAGCCCCATACTGGGAGAAAAGCTTTGACTCACAACAAGATGGGTTTCTCAATGAGCAAACACAGACATGCTCATTCCCCCGAGTGCTTTGATCTGTTCTGTATTTTCCCAGGGCTGAGATGCAGAATACGACATCGCTGTGATTCTTAATTCCCTTTTCTCCCTTTGCTGGAATATACCGTGGAATGCTAATACAGTTCACCGCCAAGTGGTCTGACAGATTTGGGCTGTGGGCGGCAGATACAGCCCCAAGTTCCCTGATTGATTGGTGAGCATGCACTGGAGGCTTTGATAAAAACAACCCACTGATTACTGAACTGGGGCTGCTCAAATTACACAGAGTCAATTGGTCGCATATTGTTACTATGCGACTGAAAACTATAAAAGCCTGTTTTAGACAGTTAAGACATTCAAAGTCTCTCTGTTCTGCATGGAGCCACCAGCACAACTGAAAGATCACACTGGACCATTTCAGAGGATGTCTCCTTTGAAGTCCACATTTGAACTTCACTTATATTCAACAAGTCCTAACACCAGAATGACAAAATGAGATTGTTTCAGATCTAACAAGTCTCTCCTTAAGTGGACAATTCAAAGTTGAGATTAGTGAAGACCTTGGTCATGGTTGAAATAAATCAATGTTGACTCTTGGTTGGAGATTACAGAGAATACAAATCAAATGCAGCCCCCTGCCTAATGTCACACTTTGTCTTGTGGATAGAATAGTCAGAGCCGAATCCACAATGTGTTGCACCCGAACTGCCGAACTACATGTGGAAATTTGCGCTGGTATTTTATGAATTAGACGTTTTTTGCAACAAGGCTTATTTGCATAGAACGGGGCCAATGTTGCACCTGTGTCATTTGCATGGATGTAAATTAGGAAATATTCATTCATTTGGTGCAACACTGATGCCATCTCCCTTTTCAGGGGCTTTGTGAATTACACGCTATATTTTTGTCTCATTTGCACTGGTTTTGCGCCTGCAAAAGCCGCGCAATCCTTTTGTGGATCTGACCCTCATTGTTCATACAACTTTTAACTCCTTGCAGTTTGAAGTATTATTTTACATATTTTACTATTACAAAATGGCAGTTGTTACAACCACTTATGCAAAACAGAACAGAGTAACTGAGGTGAAAAATAATTGCTCTATCTTGTGTGGTATCATGAAACTTGTATTCTGTCTCATTTGGCACACAATGCACAATGCAGCATAGAGGTCAGTAGAGTTGTTACACTGCCTTAAAATGCAGGCATTATTACCTAAATAATGGTGAAACACTGCAACTTTAATATAACATGGCATCATTCTCCTGTGTATGAAACTCACCATGGCTGTTGCAGCGAGAAGTCTCCACTATGCGGTTGTCCTGGTCGTAGCACACCATGGCCTGGAAGCGGTATCCTTGGCCACATTCTTTAACGTCACCCTGGACCTTCATGCCCAGCTGACCTTCCATGCGACCGCCTTCAGGTAGGATACAATCTGACCAGTTGCCCACAGGCTGAGCATTGTATTTGTTACATGGGCAGTACTGGGTCTCACTCAGGGGATACATCTGGTGGTTTTTACACTGGTCACGCTTTTTGCTCTTTCCTGCAAGAAGACAAGCAAGTGTAAGGTGAGAGATGAGTGGACTTGTTCTTCTGGATATCCCATGACCTGGGTGATTTTCTCAACATCCTCATATATAAGTGTAAGTTTAAACAGACTTACAAAATGGCTTTCTTTTTAACATACATTGAGCAAAATCTTTAAATTTGTTCTAGAAAGTTAAGGAACAGACCCAATCCAATTTTGTTATACAATGCTGCTCAAGTTCTCTGAGGGTCAACCGGTTCGACAAAGACAGCATTCTGGAGCTGAACAGGAAAACTAGACCAACTGTCTACCAGTTGCTGCCAAGCAGTCTGTTGTAGTTTTCTGCATTTATTATCATCTATTATTTGGTCATATTGCTCCATTAATTAGGCTAATAAGTTTTTCTAAAGGCAGGGAATTTAGAGTTTTTCTTTCGATCCTCACTTAAGTATCTGTAGTGTTATAAGTAATGGTCCTTAAACACAGAAGTAAACCCCAAAATGGTACACTGAGGCTGCTCAGTAAAAGGTTACGTAGACAGTTCACTATAGAACTGTAGGAACTTAAATATAGAAAATTTGGTTTGGAAGGCTCTCAGTGAACTCAATGTATATTAAAAGTTAAATCTGAAAGTCCATTTTTCACATCCAGTGATCTTACTAAAGGGTGATGGAAGTCAGCTGAAAGTTAAAATATGTCACTCACCCACTAGCATCCTCTTGCGGGTCCTGACGCCCACACAGTCGGCTGTGCAGGAGGAGAACTTGGACCAGCTGCTGAGTTGACAGTCCTCCTGGCAGGGCAGCTGGCAGAGCTGGGTGAGAGGCGGCATTGAGCTGGCAAACTTAAGACAAGCTTCAACGTCTGCCTGCCCACCATCCTGCTTTCGGCAAGAAACAGCTACAGGGTGAGAGGAGAGATTGGAGTATTATAAAGTTATCATTTTGTGGGTCATGGCCCAAGCTTGTTATGTCTGATGTTCCGTAATATCACTCCAACATACAGTGTCTGTGGGCCACTGGCATAGAGTTTTTTGTATTTAGCTTATACAGGCTTGCAATGGCATGGAATATCATTTTTACAATATCACAACATAGACACTTATCTTCTGTTTCATGTTTTTTTTTTTCAAGTATAGGATAGATTTTTAATGAATGTGCTTCTGCTCTTCACATGCTGTCATTTTTCAAGAAAATATGTTCTAACGAGGGTGTTTCTCCTGAATCAAACCTGCAAATACGAAAGCTTTGATAAGTTAGGAGCATCTGCTCCCATTTTATACGTTTTAAGTGAAGGAAATAGCAAAATCCTGATAGTTTTTGAGGTTGATAGTCCTGTCTTTAATAAAATTTGGCCTTAGCAAACAGTGTGAGTGTGAAAAGCAACAATGCAACAGAGTACCTAAAAAAGGAGCCCAATCCATATGAGTTCATTGCATATGTCAGGTGATAATTAAGAAATGCAGATATGTTTTAATGCCACCAGTTCTCACATCAGATAGAAGTGATAAGTTTTATTCCACTTTAGAATGCCACGCTCAGTATATTTCTTCACTGTAAAACACAAAATAAATTAAAGGGAATCTTATAAAAAATGCTCATTACCTTTATACCTTTATTACACATCATATTTACAAGAATTAGCCTATACTGTAAATTAGTTGAGCGGAGCAGAGGGAGCAGTATTGTGGCATATGCCACTTTATATTATCTTGGCTTGTGTCTTCAGTGAACACCATGATTTTGCGAGTCAAAGCTGAAATTTGTCAGTGTTCCACAGTAGAGAAATGATTTTACCATTTCATACAACACCCAAATGTAAACAGTCACAACAAACAGCATTTACACAAACACACCCATTCATGGGAAATATAAGAGCAGTAATGGCTGTAAATGGTGATTCCCTTACTCACACTGTATTGAGTGAGTGAACGAATAGTAAGGGGTTTGTATTGAATTGTCTCTCTCCAGCTCAGAGTATACTATTACAGGTAATGGCACATAATGACTAGAGTTGTCCAAGATGGAGGAGCAGGATGCTCATCATTGGAATCAGATAATGGCCTTTGTCTCTGAGACTTTAATAGGAGTCTGAGTGTGTGCACTGATAACAACTCAGCTGTCTGCCCCGAAGTCTCACTCAAGACACACAGCAGCGCTACACACATTCTTTAACCACAGACTATAGATTCATACCTGAAAATTAAAATACAAATACATTTAAAAGAGGTAGTGAATCTGTGTATTTCTACAGATATTCTGACCACTTTGTGCTGTGTGACCATTGCCTAACATCTCGCTGATCACACATATTTTTGTGCATGATCCATTTGATTACTGAATTATTTTCTATTTTCACATCAGCAACAGTTCACAGACAAAATTAAATCTAGAGCACTGCTATATGATTGATTACGCATGCTTCAAATCTATTAACTGATTTCAATGTGGAATTGTGTTATAATTGTAAAGATGCATTAGCTGACATATGACCACCTTACAATGTCATTATAACTAATGTGTTATTAAAGAGCTGGTCCACCTGATGAATCTTTTGGTCTCCATTATCACATGACACAAAAAATCTGGTGGTTTAACTTCTAAATATTCTCATACATTCACAAGCATGTGCCACTGTTTTGCAGAAACAATAGGTGTTCTGGCAAGAAATGATGCTGATTAGACTAAATCGGAACAAAAAGTTCAAAGATTCTCTGAGGAGTCGAGGGAAAAAGCAGGGATAACGCTGTGTGGTTTCATCAATTCTAGACACATGGCACATAGTCATTAGATCCATTTTTCATCTAAAAATTGTGCTGCTTCAAGTCTACAATACTTAGGGCAAATGAATTAAAAAGAGAGAAAAATATATTTTTTAATTTCCCAACCAAATATCTAAAATCTGTAGTTTAGGATGATATGAAAAGAGAACAGCAGCAGCAACAACCAGATAATATTGTTTGGCATTTAGTTGGTGAATGCTGAAAATTATATTTAATTAGTTTTCAGTTGACTGACTTATTGACTAAAGGCCTCCGCTCTATAGTTTTGGATTTTCTGCAGAGAGACATTCAAAAATTCAACTATTAATAATCATTTAGTAATATATAGATTTTAATTCAGCATTGATGACAATGCAAGATTTAGTCCTATGTAATGTGAGCAGCAGGCTGACAGGAAATAGTGAGTGTTGGTCTTTCCATCTGCCCATGTACATATTTTTTTAAAAAAATATGTAAACCATTCACAAAGTAACTGGATATCCTTAAGCCACTACTTCAGCTTGCAACATTGGTATTGTGAAGCACAGAAGGTGAGATCTGAGATGCTGTTACACATAAATTGTTGCTTCTCACGCTTCTTCTCTGTCCCGTATCATTTACAGGAAGATTGAAGTTGTGTGCAGCCCCCAGATGCTGCTTTCATGTCATCTCCCTCTTTCAGAGAATAGATGGAAGCATCTGAGATCAGCAGACCAAGATTCCTGCTCTCAGCTGCGTGTAATGCCTCTCCTGAAGACCACAATATCTTGACTCCTCTGTTTAGCTAATGTGTTTTTATAAAGAGGGTAATAAGGTTTGTATGTGTAGTGCCTGTGTCGCTGTCCTCACCTCGAACCTGCAGCCCTGGCCCACAGGTCTCCTGAGCACCGGGACTGTCCTGCCGAACAGACCATGGAACCAGCTGGCATCGTCGCCACTTGTGGGTTTTCCATCTAAAGAACAAGAGGAACGAGGTGTTTTAACTGACAGGAGCTGACAAGTTTAAGAATGATAGACAGAATGAAAACAAGACGAAAAGCTGAAAAGTTTTAAAATGCTGGAGGAAACCAACAAAATACTGATTATTCTGTTATTATTAGAGCATTGCTGAGGGGGTGTTTTTGAAAAGTCGTTCATGAGAAAATGGGCCGATATAGACTACGGAGCCGGTTAGATATTTCTTGCAGTCATTAAAGTAACATTTATAGAATAATTATGATAAACAATTTCCAAAAGCGAACTTAACCAGGAATAATTTTGTCAATTTTTTTAATTTAATTCATCAAGTAGCACAATATTTTCACTCTAATGGCTTGTCATTTGCTCATGCAAACACAGAGGGCATGCGATCATAGACAACAACAGACAAGACAACATTAGACAAGCTAATTTATATGCCAGAATTAGATCTCCCTTTCAGTACCATGGACAGCGCCACTTGCCAGGCATGGCAAAACTCTTTATAAACGTCAAAACTGGACAGAAGATAATCACAAAATACAATAGCACAAGCTACTGACAAAACTAAATAGGCCACAGTATATGCTTTTATATGGAGCTATAAAATACCTAAAATATTTTTATAATATATATCTAAGTAAAGTGCTGCAATGTGAGAATAGTCTATAGTGCAAACAACAATACAATCAGAAATGGACTTCCACTGTCAGCGCTCATGCTCGAGTGTCAATGGAGATGACACTGTGTCTAGAATGAAGATAAAAATAATTCAGCAGAGGCAGGGATATATAGACCACAGGGAGGAAACCCCCATCCCCACTGCCAAATCAAACACATACAATACTCAGCTTCTAGGTTTTGACTTCATCACTCCACAAGACATCAAACTCCCTGCTCCCATTATGGGACTCAACTTATTGGTTGATTCCGTCTGAACTAGCTTTAGTTTAATGTAAATTCCAAGAAAGCACTACACATCAGGTCAAAGAAAGGCCAAATTCAACTGGAATTCTTCCTCAGAGGACCAATATATGTCATGGCAATTCCCCTATTGTATTAGGTAAAATGCCAAGGATCCAAAATTTAATATAGGCATTACTCTCTGAGGATTTGCAGTCACATCATGTTGGGAAAAGAAGGGGAAGACAGTTTGAGTATGTTACACATCATATCCTCAACCCCACACTTACAGCACATGATGGTTTCGAGAAGGGTTTGTTATCCTTCACGTCCACGTTTTTATCTCTTGCCAGGCATTTCCATGTTATTGACCCTTGTGTGACACATTTTGCCAGTCATAGCTATTTGATATTCTTTACATCTACTTCAGTACCAAGAAACAGTAACGTGTATGACTGTGACTACAAAAGTTACCTGTATCCTTGACACACAGACGGAGCGTCACATTCTCTCTCCTGGGTCAGCACCTCAGGACAGTCCTGTCCTCCATTGGCTGGTAACTGGATGATTAGACGTTTCCTATACTGTTTCTTCTTAATGTTACCACCTAGGAAACACCACAAGAAGACATAGTAGTGTATGTATTTGATGTTTGATAATTTGACATTCTTCAGCTGGGAACTAGTAAAGAAAAAACTGCAGTTAGAAGAAAACACAACAAAGATATTTTGCTTGAGCTTCAGCATGTCCTGGATCTTTGAAAATCTATTTAAACTGTCTTTGGTATGCTCTTGGTTAAATGAATTAAACACATCAATAAAGAATTAATGTAATGAACCACAGTTGGTCTCAATTTGTCCATCTATGCTGGAAGTGACCATTTCAAGGGGAACCTGACACAATTAAGAGGTGTATTGAAAAGCATTTCCATCATCTGCACTGCGGTAGTCAATACACCTCCATGGGTGGTAGAGGTTATTGAATTTACAGGAAGTCTACACTCATATCAGTGCTATCATATCACACTGCAGTTCTCACAGTGCAAAGTGCCCTCTCTGAAGTTACAGCACATTTAGTATGGGCATTTATCTGTGACAGCTTTAGAGATACCACAGGAAAGACTTTGTCTGACTTCTGCAATAACTGCATGCTGTCGAGTTATGAGTTGTGAATCTGAGAATGTAGGCTGTTATCGGTCGTGTGCAGAAGCCAAGTCAGAAATGTACGTCATGAGCAGGAAGGACTTTGGAACATGACAGGAGCAGGTGGGAATCAAACCGCCAATCCGGAGCCTCCCACATTCCACCACCTATAGCTGATATCTGGTGCCAGGAAATGTAAGTTATTTGAGCTTTAATGTCTAGCTTATATAATTTTACCTTTATTTAGTTTATTTTTCCATTATGTTGGCTGGTGGAATAGTGTTGCCTAGGTATATAAACTATCCAAGGACCACAATGCAAATAAATTGATGTTTGGTGTAACCCCTTATTTTTTAGAGATGTGTCTGTCTTAACACAACATATCAATCAAAATGTTATGTGATTAATATGAGACCCACTTTACTATCTACCAAGCAAAAATAATAATACTAATGATAATAATAACATAATAAAAAATAACTAAAAATAATGTGCAAAGGCCATTTCACAATAGAACACAATTGTGTATGCCTCTCTTTCATACATATGTCAAAAGTATTTTTTAAAATAATATATCAGTGAACCCTATCACTGGTTGTTGGTGGTCTTCACAAATAGTAATGTAATGCTATGTAACGGAAATCACAAAAACTACAATGGTGAATATATTAACAAATTGTGAAGCTGGATGGATAACCTTGTGTTAAGAATCTGCACCAGACCACCATCCCTTGATGCTGTTTTTTTTCCTTTTCATTCCATTTAATTTTTCCTGAAGTTTTTGGAGCCTACGCTTACATAATCCCATCACAAGTGATTTAAATATTTGTGGTGCATTTAATTAACCTCTGACAAACTTCTTTTTTGTTTCACTCTTTGTGTGTAGAGGCTATTATTGTGGTGTGTTCTGCTGCTGCTGAACTGGTGATGGTCGAAGAATATCATAAGAATCTTTTACATGTTTATTAAACTGTACCATGGGGCATATAAGAACCAAGAATAAAAGGCTGCTACTGTGTTTTCCCATGAAGCTTTCCAATTCCACAAATAAATTCCCTGGTATAAACCCTGATATTTAGAGCGTTTCCAAAACATTTATTAAACATGTCAAACAGATTCGGGATTTTTGCTTTCTGTCTCAGTGTGTATGATGACTGTATTATCATGCTGCTGGTACTAAAATAATGATGAGCCTATTTGGTATGCTCCATTAACTGAAAAACACAGTCATACACAGGCTTTCATGTGTTCCCTCCCCTGACGCTGCTGCATTCGGCTTGTGTGGCACACTGTGAAGCTTCAGACAAAGAGCTGCAGTTACCTGCTTGACATGCTGATGGGCACGGGCTCCAGTCGCTGTACGGGGTGACAATGCAGTCCCTTTTGCATGGCAGTAGGCAGGGCCTTACTGTGTCTGGGCGCAGACTCTCCGGACACCTGAAAGTACATCATTGACATGCTCAGACACACACGTACACAGTACCCTTGAAAATCTGTTGGATTTAAGCCAAAGACTCCCATGCTGGGAGGTTGCTTTGAGGCTCCCAAATGGCTGGACTTCAGTACAGGTTTGTCAGACAGAGACTGTATGTTCATGTGTGTGTGTGTGCTGCAGCAGTGTATGAGGACACTACTTTATTTTCCAGGAAACCTATTAATGGTGCTAGAGAGCAATCACAAAGGATGGCTAGAATGGGATGTTTCATTGTTTTAGCTCTCTATTGCGATTCACTGGAGTTAAAATTGAACACTGGTCCGTTTTCAATCCAAAAGTATCTCAAAGGGTATATTTTCAGAAAATCTGCCAGAGAATATGTGAATTCATGCAAGATAAGCAGAAGGTGCATATTAGTCTTGCATATCCAGACCCACAATATCTCCTCACTTGCCAGCATTGGAGAAAGGTCTGACTGAACCCATTATTATTCCAAAATAGGGTAAAAAACTCTTTGGCTTGTTTGGCTAGATTGTATATCTTTAAATGAATCACAATCATCTTGGGTGGTGCTAAGCCAAAGATGCAGCGTCAGTACCTTTATAAATTTATGTTGGGGGAGAACTTGGGGGAAGAACAGCCACATAAAAAGATGTAAGTTTTTCTCAAAACTTGCCTTTTTCAGCATATAGTTGGTAGGTTAGAGGTTGTTGTTTCTCCAAGCAAAGGGGACTTTGAGAAAGGTAACATGCAGATAACTGAAGGACCAGCCAATGGCAGGCTTATTCCAACAAGCTGAGTCAGACTAGGTGCATATAGAAGTAGATGCATATTTTAACTACTATTTCCACCACTTGCTTCTCAGAATTTGCTGTGGTTTGTCACAGCCTTTGTCTAACATTTCTTTCTGCAGCTCTTCATACATGGCTTTTCATTCCTGTTTTCCATCTAATATGACATCCATGGTTGTTTTCTATATTAATCCAAGGAACGCTGTCATCGGTCCACAGACACACTTATGCATTTAACACCAATTTTTCCAAATCCCCCAAACGTAGAAACGTTTCTCCTATATTTTTATTTTTTTCAGCATTTCCACTTTTTTTATTTGAAAACTGAAAAAGCTGGATGGAAATGCCCATAATGACTATAAAAGTTATAGTCAAGAACATCTTCACATGAAAACTTAGAATTTTTTCAGTTGTATAGGGACTTCTACAAAGGTAGAAGAAGTGCTTTTATAGAGAGAAAAAAAATGTATAGGGTGAAGACTTGGCTGTTTTGGGCTGTTTAATATTTGCTAAAAGTCAGCACTAATGCCACTTTGCATTTACTGGTGGCCATCCTGGCCACAGCTGCTTCTGCTGGTGTTACCCTATCTCCACTGATGTGAAAGTGTGTCCCAAGGCAGCAGGCTCACTACTCAGCATGTAGCAGTAGGTTTAGGAGAAAGCGCAGGAATAAAAAGCAAGATTAATTTCCATACACAGTACGGGGGCTGGTGGGGTTTGCCAGCTTCCAGGCAGAGTTTGTGCTGCTGTGCTGCCAGAATAATGCTCCCGTTCTGTTGAATAAATAAATAGATAATTGATGTTCCCAGCAGATGCCTTCAGGTGGGGAAAAAAGACCCAGATGCTTAAAACAGTTGGCCAGCAGCTCATCAGCTCATCAGCTAACACCTCTGCCAGACACCAGCAACAACAGACTAACCAGGAGTCTAAACGGCACCGTGCGCCATGTGCAAACTAAGTCTGCAACAAAAAATTAAGACTGCCTTTCAGTTGTAGAAATTAATGCATTAACACTGAGTCCTATTAATTATGTTACCACCTGAGGAGTTATCATTTGGGGTGAAGAAAAATATGCAGTCATGTTGTAAATGCTTAGCCCAGATTCTTTATTTATTTATTTATTTTTAATTCATTAATGGCACTTTTCCACAGCATGGCACCAACTCAACTTGGCTCGACGCTACTCCCCTTTGTAGGTTTTTCATCTGCCAAAAGTTGTGGACATTACCTCGTACATGTTTTTATTTTTTTTCCATGGTATCACCTCAGTCAAGGTTCCAAGTAAACTGCAACAAACCCACTACTTTTAAATAGCCAAGCAACTATACTCCTCTCACTGTAGCCTATATGACACTTATTTATATTCCTTTATATTTTTATGCTATACCACTGCTGACGAAAGGATATAGTGACTATGAGAGAAGATGACGTCACTGCAGGTTCATGTGATGTCGCTATGACAACCAGCTACATCGAAGGGATACTATATCTGCAGTGGAACACGAAGTAGCTGTTACCAAAAGTGAGTAGTGTCAATTAGAGTTGAGGTGTTACCATGCAGTGGAAAAGACTCACTTTTTTGGAGGAACCTGGCCCACGTTGACCCGGACACAGATGACTTTACGGGTCTGCATCCCAACTGAGCAGGACGCGTCATCACCGCCGCGTGTTCGTCCCACAGATGTGTTGGTGGCTGGGATGGAGGAGTCCTCTATGCACTGCCCCCATGGACCGGTCTGCCAGTGGTACACAGTGCAAGGATGGTCGTTGCAGTTCCTCACCTCCTGCAGGGTGCTAATGTTCGGGCACTGAATTCCACCTGAGAAATAAAAGAATATAATAACCCGCTGTCAACGCTGCACCCATACATAGACAATGAAACAAAGTAAGCCTGATACTGACACAGGGATTTGGGATTTGTTGATGCATCTTGGATATACACATATTTATATATGTCACCATTGTATGTCATTAACTTTGTGTCTTCCCTGTCTCATGGTTTGTCCTTTTTCCTCTCTGTTTTCTCTCTTCATGCTCCTTTCTGCAGGTATCTCCGTCTCCAGAGCTGTACATTCCTGATGTGTGGTTCTGACCTCTAGCCTGCCCAGTGTTTGGTTTGTCCAGTGTCTGTGTTGTTTGTTCCTCTTTCTCTGCTTTTCTTTTCTCTCTCCTCTTTCCACCCACCCTAACCGGTCGAGGCAGATGGCCGCTTACCCGGAGTCTGGTTCCGTCTGAGGTTTTTTCTTCCGTAAAGGAAGTTTTTCCTCCCTGCTGTTGCCCTAGGCTTGCTCATGGAGATTTTGTTGGGTTTCTTCACTGTATAGCATTTTTAAGGCCTTGTGAAGTGCTTTGACATAATCATGTCTTATGTTTGGTGCTATACAAATAAAAATTAATTGAGTCTTGTAATCAGATAGGGCAAAGAGAAATCCAAAGGACTAAGGAAGGCTGTTCAACCGTCATTATATTTGGACATGGATGTAAGACTCTCTGGTCTCTGTCGCAAATCTCTATCTCAATATTTTTGCTTTGACCAAGATCACATCAGGGTCTTGTAGCTGTTTTTGATGCATCTGTCTTAGTCTCTGTTCTTTGCAACCATGTCTTCTGTCTTTATATCAAAATACCTGTGACTTAGACTTGCTTAAGGGCACTTTCAAATGTCCAGGTACAAATGCTTCAGGTTAACATGAACACAGTAACCTGGTACAGACTAAAACAACTGCCCAACTGTTAGTGCCTGACACACAAATAGTCTAGTCTCATTCTGCAGACTGGCCTGGTCTGAGGGTTCCCCAAGAAATTCCACGGCAATACATGCTGGTACATGCCAAAGTACCAGATGGCATGTCCATTCTAGCTAGGCTGAACTGGCTCCCAGTATTTTTTAAGAATTTATTTGAAACTTCTGCTGGTTGTGTATAAGGGTCTAAACACCCAGAGAGCACTTAATATTGCAGACATCCTCTCACTCCAAACACAGTTTTGTATTCCCAGATTGTCCTTCTACATCTTCTAGTTACAACAACCCCTTATCACAGTAAATTTGGGAATATGAGCACTGTGTGCTACATTTTGGAACATTTAGCCTTGTGCTGTTGGAAAGGAAAACTCAGTTGTCCATTTAACACATTTTAAGCTTTGTAGCTAGAATGTGTATAGAATCTGGTGATGTTTATATGTATTTATCTTTATTATTCACACTGATTTCAGATTTTTGTAATTTTAATGTATAATTAGATTCAGATGATTTTAACGTCTTAAAGGTTGTTTTTTTTCCCACATTGGAGTTTTGTGATTTCTTACTGTTTGCTTTACTCATGTCTTTATAATCTATCGTCATGCATAGATTGTTAATTGTCTGGTACATGTAAAACACCTGCTATCTGGTGGGACTTTCCTGGAAATGTCCTCTGGCATCTTATACTGTAATGATTAATAATGACAAAATAACTGGAAAGTTTGTGGGCGTGATGGGCACAGAGCAGAGACAACCCCCCACTCCTACCTATCCCCTTCTCCAACAAAAGAAACAAGTACAACAACATTACAGTGTTAAAAGTCATGTCTGTTGGGTACAGTATTTAACTAAAGATGGGGTAAACATAAAGGGGGGGTTAATTGCCACTTTAAAAGCATTTAAACTTGCCATGCGGCTGTGAGAGTTACCTGTTAGAACTAAACTGTTATCTGCATATTTATCAGATTCTATTGCTGAATGTGAGAGAACAAAACATGACACATCCTACTTATTAAATCTGCAGCATCTGAATCTGAGGTGATGTGAACATTCAAAACAACAAAAGCAGTGGCGTACATATTGGCAGCTATTCTCTCACATGAGCTATAGATTATCATTTAGCTTTGATTTTCCCATGACTTGCTGGAAAACACACAAAGAGTTAAAGCAGCATGAGAGATAAACCAGAGGGTCTCCAGGGGGGCGGTGGGCTGAGAGGATTGACAGAGATGAGATGACCCATGGGGGCATAACGTCTATACATAGCCAGAAGCCTGGTTATGGACCCAGGTGGGGAGTGCACAGCATGTGACCCTCTTCCCTACGAAACCTTGTCATTAGCAGCCGCCATCACCTTGAGAAAAGAGAACCCCTGAGAAGGTCAACCATTAGTGTCTGAACGACATTTTCCAGTCAGTGATGGAGCTTTTGAATTGTACGTGAGAAAGCGCCTCAGACGGAGGAAATGACTGACCTCTGTGTAACAGCACAGGGGTAATGTCCTTCAGAGGGTCATTTATTAAAGATATTATTGGATTTCATCAAGGCAGTCATTTATCAGACTGCAAGCTCATTAACACTAGAAGGACATGCCATTATTACAGCACTGGTTAATTAAATAGTTAATAGATAAATATTTAAGTGATACCAATTAAACTAAAGATGTATTTGAAAAACATACAGCATACATATTAGCTACATCCTTTCTGCAGTCCTGTACTACTCATCAGTGTCATCGTATATTATTTGCGGTTTGGATAATGAAGTTATTTACACGGTGCCATCTTGTCAGGCAATAATCCCCTTTGTCATTCCCAATGTTTGCCTCAACCTGAATAATTAGCTCATACAGCACCGACATCAGTGCATGCCTAGTTACATTAGTGTTCAGAGTGAGCGAGACAATGTGATTATTTAGTGAATGGTTCAGTGAAAACATTCTAGACCTCAAATGTATTCAAATACTTAATTGCCTATTGGGCAGTCATATATATTATGTCTTGAAATTAATTTTTAACACAATGAAAAACAGAAAATAAATGTAGGAGTTTTACCATTGTCTCTGCAGTTATCTGAGACTATTTGCTAATATAATCAGTTTCCAACCAGGAAAATGGCATTTTTTCCAGTTGAAAACCGTTAATAACACAAACCCTAACCTCCTGTCTTCAACTACATGTTTCTAACCTGCTGATGTGTGGGCTGGACTTTCAAATAAAGACATTTCTAGGCCTAATTAGCCTGTTTTTTAGTATTTTCACTTTCTTACAAAATCCATGGTAGTTTTATTTACCTTATGTAATTGTGAACAGACTCCTAAAAAACTAAAAAACTAACTAGACACTTAGGCCTAACTAGAAAATGCAGTTCACTGAGGAGTGATGGTTAAAATCAATAATTCCAGAAATATAATATAGTATCTAAGTATAATGCAGAATACAGTTCAGATTGTCAGGAAATATTAACTAGCTTTAGGTTGTTCTGATTGGCATTATGTAGTATCCTGATAGGTGGAAAAACCTTGCAACGGGCTGTGTTGGATACTCACTAATTATAAGCAGAAAGATGGATTTAAAACATCTTTAGAAACTACAGGTGGAATGCATATATTTGGGGTCATTTAATAATTCCTAAAACAACTGATTTCAGGTTTGCTCAGGGTTACATATCTTAAATACTGGAATGAATTTTTCCTTCTCACATTTTCCGAATTTATAAATATACTGGATGGAAAGCTTTGGTTGGCCAGATGTGGACAATGGGCTGTAGGTCACTGCCTTACAGATTTTAGCTTTTTTTTATATTATTAAAATGGGTAAGTCACCCACTGTTTTAACAATCTTTAAGTTTCATAAGTGTGTATGCTTGAATTTCCACTATTTCTTCCAAAACATAGCAGTCCACAGTTGGATCAGATAATACTTAGCTAGTTAATTGAAACTAATTAACCTGTTAGTTTGGTCTCAACCAACAAAGGTTCAGATTTGTTACACTAACTGTGGTATTGCAACTACAACTCTTTCTTACCTCCAAAAGCACATACTGTAAGACAGTTGGACTGGATAAAACCCATACCAATTCCAAATCTCCCCTGAAGACAGATTTAAATCTCTGCAGTGAAACTTCCTGCTCTTTAATCCTCTTAACCCTAGACTCACTTGACTTTGTGAATACTGAGGCCCTTTTCTGTCCTATCTCACTTTGCTAGAGCAGATGGTCAAGAGAGGTCTATGTGACTTCACGCTTCATTGACCACATCAACCTGTCTGGCTCCATGCTCTGTCAATTGTCATCCATCTAACACTGCAGCAGTGTTAGCCTGATGCCTAAATTCTAGTAAAGCTAATAAACAAGGCACTGCTTGCCAAGTGCATCATTTTCTGCATGGACATCCTCTTAAAGTCAAGCATGGACAACAGAGTAGGCCCATTCACATTAAAATTCATTATGTATGAGGTGTCTCCTTATTCCAGCATGTATTTTTGTGAATATGCCAAAGACAGCATGTCATGCAATGTGGCCCACAAGTTAGACGACAAGAGCTGTTAGAAACGATAGCATGGCAGTAAAAGATAAAATTCTGATCTTCTGCCAAGCCAGACGCTAACCATCTGTGCAGCCTCCCTTTTTTTCTTGTAACGAGGTTTAGTGAGAATGGCTGTGTTCTCACAGTGTGATTGGC
Source organism: Coranthus polyacanthus (assembly GCA_037367275.1). Classification (NCBI taxonomy): domain Eukaryota; kingdom Metazoa; phylum Chordata; class Actinopteri; order Kurtiformes; family Apogonidae; genus Coranthus; species Coranthus polyacanthus. The sequence continues at coordinate 9,004,891 of JAPQRN010000003.1, read as the reverse complement.
AGCATGGAGGGTTGGGCTTTAACCCAGAGGCACTCACTTCAGTATCATTCCAGCACCATTTAGATATCCACTCCTCACCTAGGGGTTTGGAAAGCTTAACACTATGAAATGCTCATTATTACAACTAGGGGGTAAAAGCTTTTTCCTATTCTAAAAGCACAAGGATTTTGCTGCGCCGGCAGATCGGCAGGAGATTACGTCAAGGTAGGCACATTACTAGTTTCCTCTAGTCAAACATATGGAGACTATGCACTACATCAGCAAAAATGAGGTGACTACCGTAGTCTAACAACATTAAATATAAATGTACCAAAAACTGGCCGGACTGACGACAGCAAGGAAGGACCTTGAAGAAATGCAAAGGTAAAATCTGTTTGAATTTTTAAATTAAAGAACATGCCCAATAAAGTTTGATAATGAGTATTAAAGATGAACCCAAGTCTTGCAACAGTTCTGCAGGCTTGTTATCTCCTAAAACCATTTCTTACCCTGCATCACAGTAACCCACGCCACAACCTTTGCAGTTGCTGTGGAGGAACACACAGAATAATTCATTTTACTTTGACATTTTGGTTGTGGTACATACAGAGGAGAGGAGAGGAAAATGAGATATGCAGCCGAAACTGAGACTTTAAGATTTGAATCTACTCCCATATTGATGTTAGATCAGTATATGTTCATTGTTATTATCCAACCCATTTGCCAGAATAAAATGTTGCTATTGTATGTTTCTGCAAACCACAGCTATGTATAATCCCAATGTAACCTGTCATTAAAGGATCTGCTGCTTTTTTGTCTTTCCTCAATAGGCATGGATGGTGGATATATCAAATCCAGAACTTAACCTATATCCTGACTCTATTTAAGTTTTTAGGTTTAGGCATTAAACTCTTTGATCGGGTTTAGGAATACATTGTACTTTTGTTGAAATATTAATAAATAAACTGAGTTGTTTTTTTATTACATCTTTGCAGACTTTTTCCTTGTTAAATCAATGCCTACACCTAAGAACAAAAGGTTTAATAATTCTGTTGTTTCTGGTTGTTATTATAGCCTCATTCTGTTCCCTCAAAGTGGTAAATGCACCATCAGCGAGTTAAAAAACTGTATGTTGATAAACACTATCTGGAAATGGTGGTGTAAAAGACATTTTTTAATTCAGAAGTACTGAGATTATACATATCTGTGCTTGGAAAAAGCATGCAAGGGCAACATTTTATTCTGGCGACTGTGTTGTTTTTCTCATTAGATATCTGGGTTAGCGTTGAGGTAGCCTGCTAGTCTTAATAAATCACGAGTCCTATAAATCTTGTGTCTATTGGACGTCCTCCATGCGTCCAAATCTACTTTGGTGTACCTTCTCCTGCATTATAGGCCAGGATGGAGCGAGCTCTCGTCTGCTTGCCCTCTGTGTTTTTTCCAGAGCAAGTGTGGGAGCAGAGAGACCATGCAGTCCAGGGACTCAGGGCACAGTCCTTTGGGCAAGGCACCTCACAGATGACCGGCATGGGTAGGATGGCGTCACGGCAGAGCTGCCTCTCCACATATTCACCTGGATGGACACAGACAGAGGACAAAGGTAGAATACAAGGATAGGAAAGTGCCAGTAAAGATGTGCGGTTTATCGGCAAAAGGAATGAAATATATTAACAGGCAATTCATAACAATCCCTCACAGTAAAATGTCAG